>OX451737.1:291757703-291968442 GCA_948472305.1 Vicia faba
CTCCAATTTGAGACTCTCAGTCTTATCAGAGTCAGAAGCAAGATTCCTTTTCAGGTTTCTGAATTTGACTTTGATCTGCCGATACCTTTCCAGAATTTCATTAAGGCTTTTAGCTAGTTCAGCCTTAGTAAAGTTGATAGTAAAGTCAGAGAATACCTCTTATGTATCTGATTCTGAGTCTGAACCAGAGGCTTCACTGTCTTCAGAGACGTTTGCCATGAGAGCTATGTTTGCTCTTTCATCATCTGATTCTGAGTCAACTTCAGATGTATTAGAATCATCCCATGTAGCCATGAGACTTTTCTTCTTTTCCTTACCAAACTTCTTTTTGGGCTTCTCCTTCTGAAGCTTTGGGCAATCACTTTTGTAGTTCCCTTGCTTGTTACACTCATAGAAGATGATGTCTTTGTTGTTTGGCTTTCTGTATCCTGAAGAGCCTTCAGATTTTTTGTGTCCAGAGGAGGATTCTGACCTTCTGTATCTGGAGGAAGATTCATTCTGATTTTCTGATCTTCTGGGATTCCTGAACTTCCTTTTCCTTTGCTTCCACATTTGGTTCACCCTTATGGAGAGAAGAGACAGTTCATCTTCTTCTTATGAGGATCCATCAGAGGTTTCTTCCACAACTTGCAAAACTTTGGAGTCAGATTTTCTGTTAGACTTTAAAGCTAATGGCTTACCTTGCTTTTGAGGTTCATCTGCTTCTAGCTATATCTCGTGACTTCTGAGGGAGCTGACAAGTTCCTCCAGAGAGATTTTGTTGAGATCCTTGGCTAGCTTAAGCGCTGTGACCATTGACCTCCACTGTTTTGGCAAGCTTCTGATGATCTTCTTGACGTGATCAGCAGTGGAATATCCTTTGTCAAGAACTTTTAGACCAGCAACAAGAATTTGAAATCTTGAAAACATAGCTTCTATTGATTCACTGTCTTCCATCTTGAATGCCTCATACTTCTGAATGAGCGTAAGGGCTTTTGTTTCTTTGACTTGAATGTTGCCTTCATGCGTCATTCTCAGAGAATCAAACATATTCTTGGCAGTTTCTCTGTTTGATATTTTCTCATATTCTGAATATGAGATGGCGATGAGAAGAATTGTTCTGGCCTTGTGATGATTTCTGAACTCATGCTTTTGCTGATCAGACATCATTTTCCTGTCAATCTTCTGACACGTCCATCCACTGGGTGGTCACCATGTTCCACAGATCAGCATCATGGTCCAGAAAGAAACTCTCAATTTTGTCTTTCCAGTAGTCAAGGTTTTCTCCATCAAAGACTGGAGGTTTGCCACTGAATCTCTCCCTTTCTTCATTGTTGTCATTGCTGATGTTTTGACTTGGTCCTGCCATTGTGTTTTTCTAATGCTGGATCTTGTACTGACACGGTTAAGTGTTAAAGCTCAGAACCAGGCACTCTGATGCCAATTGAAGATGTGAAAAACACAATAAGGGGGGGTTGAATTGAAAAACTTAAATCAAAAGGCTTAACAACACAGTATTTTTATCCTGGTTCGTTTGATCTCAAACTACTCCAGTCCATCCGTCAAGGTGATTTCGCCTCTCTCCAACGAGGTCTTAATCCACTATTCTCAAAGGATTACAACAGCTACTTTAACAACTTTTAAGGTCTTCTTGAGTACAACCACAATCCGGTTAATCTCAAGGAACTTCTTTTACAAATGATTGAACAAGTGTGTGTTGTTGTTTTCTTATAAAACTGTATATCACAACTGTGATAATTACACAAAATAAGCTTGGAATAAAATGAATTTGCTAAAGCTTTGAATATGCATGGTTTGGATAGCTTGGAAAATTTTGAGTGCGTACGTACGTGCTTCTTTTCACAAGCAGACTTGTTTATATAGGCAAGCAAGGATACGTTGTCCATTAAGCAGGTTTAATGATAATAATGCACTTTCCTTTTATAGAAGATCTTGTCTGAAGAAAGCCGTTAGCATTTAATTCTGTCTTGAATAACCAGTAACGCTTCAGAGTCTTCCTTGTTGTACCTGCTAATAACGCTTTAGAGTGTTGATGACTTGGTAAAGATGTCTTTGATCATAGTCAGAGTATATTTGTTTAGGCGCAGATTCTGGTCATCAAGCTTTAGCGTTTAATCTGGTAGCTTCAGCGTGTAGCATATATTTCTGATCTTCTGATGCAGATTCTATTCTGATGCTGATTCAATCAGAACTTCTGCATATACAAAACATAATTTTAAGGAGCATAATTTTTCTTTGTATATATATTTGAAATAATTTATTCTTTGTATTTTGTTATCATCAAAACTCTAATCAAGAGTTGTAGAATCAAACTATGTTCTAACAATATGGTCTCCAGATAAATTATGGATAAAATTAAATTAGAATAATGAAAACGTAATAAATAAATAATTTAAAAGTAGAAAAGTTCAAAGGTACGACGTACATCATCCAGGACAAGGTGATCCAATAGATTACGATATAGAGCGACATTGAATCTTGGATTCTTGCTGTAATCCATACCCGTCATGCAGTACCTAAAGGAATTGTCAAATAGTTTATTTTAAACATATATTTGGCGAACATATGAATAATAAATTATTTAAGTTCTTGACTTACTTTGTTGCATATGGGAAAACGAATGTGTTATTGGTGACGGGGTTTAGGGACTCCATTCTCCACCAACCCCGGGCTTGGAGTAAGAAAGCGCAACCATAAAAAGTACATTTTTCCTTTGTTGCATTTTTACACAAAGAACTGTATAGATGGGCTAAAACAGCAGAACTCCAACTATACTTTCTAGTTTTTTCAAAGTTCCTAAGTAAATTTAAATACATAAAATTTACACTATTCTCCGTACTTTCGGGAAATAAAAAGGTTCCAAATAGTATCATCATATAATTTCTAGATTTTATTACTCTTGCTAGCTCGGAGGAATTTTCGTTCAATTCTAGAGTCGCATAATGTTTTTTGAGTTTAGTAAGTTATATACCTTGGCCTCTAGCACCACCACCTTCAACCATATCTTTGCCCAACAATTCCTCGCATAGAGAATTAGGCTATTGAACCGACCCATTAACCGCCTTACCGTCGATAGGGAGACCCAATAACATGTATACATCCTCTAGTGTGACGGTACATTCACCTATTGGTAGATGAAATTTGTGTGTCTCGAGTCTCCAAAACCCGCATATTCGAGATATGGCACGATCAACGGGTCAGGAGCAATGTAGTTATGCGAGAGAATTTTGAATCTTTTAGTATCCTAAAATCAAAATGGACAAAGTGTAAGAGTCCATAAGATGACTAAATCAATAATAATATTATAAAAAATATATTAGTATACAAGAATATTTGAGAATTCATATAAACTTACAAATGCCGCAGTGTTGTCCCTTGTGTCTCTGTGAGAATCGCCCATTGTGAGATGAGCCATAATTGAAATTGTATAAAACAATGAAAGAGTTTGTATCGGAGAGTGAGATGATTGTTTATGCAAAACAAGTATGTGAGGCGCGGTATTTATAGGCGAAATTGTATCACAAAGTGAATAAATGAGGTGGTTGGTGGTTGCATGCATGCATGATACATGTCACTCATACGCCAAGTCAAATTGCGCCTACATGTAATTTAGAGAGCATGCGACATTCAACTTGGCATGGGACAGGCCTAGTTGTAGCATAAGTGGCAGCCTAGGTGTAGGATAGAGGTGGCATGGGTTGCAGTGTAGGTGCAGACTAGGTGTAGTCTTGGGGAAGGATTTTCTGAATGCATGTAATATGATTGGACATGTAGGGAGGCGTCATTTGACTTGGAAAATTGATACAAAATTGAAAGGTGTCACCATCCCTATTGGCGAATTAGAGGTGACAGAGGTTGCAGCGTAGGTGCAAACTAGGTGCAGTCTTGGGGAAGGCTTTTCTGCATGCATGTAATATGATTGGACATGTAGGGAGGCGCCATTTGACTTGACGAATGAGTACAAAATTGAAAGGTGTCGCCATCCCTATTGGCGAATTAGAGGTGGCAGAGGTTGTAGCGTAGGTGCAGACTAGTTGCAGTCTTGGGGAAGGCTTTTTTGTATGCATGTAATATGATTGGACATGTAGGGAGGCGAATTATGGGTTTCTTATTGTCGTATTGTTCAAATTCACTGCAACCTATTTAATCCTACATGTATCAAAACTCTTCTACACTCAATCACTCAAACACTCGAACACTCAAACACTCAAACACTTAAACCTTCAAACCTTCAAACATTTAAACACAATGGCCTCTACACCACAATATGTTATCAGTGCACATTTCAACGGTGATACATACATTTATCCCACCTCTGGTTTTTTTTAGAGACACTGAGAACATCTGATTTTTTTTAAATAGGAAAGCCAATTTCTTGTATTTCAAAAAATGATTGGAGGTCAAACTTGGACGAGGTCCCGTGACACAAATCTTCTGTCAAAATCCTGTTTTTTTTTTGTGAGAACCAAATAATATATTATAAGGTTGAGGTTCAAGATGACGAGGACCTTCAAAATATGTCTTCCAGTCATAATTATTCCGAGTACGACTTTATTGAGTTGTACATTGTGTTGCGGTAGCCTCAACTGTCACGACCAACTCAGTCACAAGTGGTTGATCCTCTCGAAGACGAACAAGCAGAAGTAGATGTCATTGACGAAGAAGAGGAAAATGATGAGTTAAAGTTTGACGACATGGTTAATGATGATTATGAAGACGATGGGATACCTGATATACCTCCGAATGAGATTTACACACCACCTCCACACATGACAAACTTCAACATGGAAAGAGGTGAATAATCATCTGATGTTTTTTTCAATCCGTAAATGTAGTCGAATGAAAACTTAAAAGAGAAAGACAAATTTCGTAATAGAGAAGATTGTATCCGAGCCATAAAAAAGTTTCACATGCTAAACTCGATCGATTTTAAGGTAGGTCGTGTAAATCTAGAAAGGTACAAGCTCAGGTGTGTTCACCCAGATTGTATGTTCAAGCTCACTGCATCATACAGATTAAGAGGTGATTGTTGGGTGATAGGTTCTATGTCCACCCACACGTGCGTCAATTCTACTCAATCACAGGATCATCGGAAACTAAATTATGGTCTCATATGTCAAGAAATCCTACCTCTCATCAGCAATGATCCGTCATTGAAGGTGAAAAAAATAATCTCTCACACCACTATGATATACAACTATACTCCTTCATACCGAAAGGTGTGGTTAGCAAAGACCAAAGTGATTGAGAAGGTGTATGGAAACTGGGAGGATTCATACAAAGAACTTCCACGCTACCTACATGCACTTCAGACGCATTCTTCAGGTACTACTTATATTATGGAAACATTGTCGATGTATGCCCCAGATGGTACTCATGTCACCGGAAATGGAATATTCAGTCGAGTGTTCTGGGATTTTCAACCTTGCATCACAGGGTTTGCATCACGCAAACCTATTATTCAAATTGATGGGACTTGGTTGTATAGGAAATACAAAGGCACGCTACTGATGGCAGTTGCACAAGACGACAACAACAACATTTTCCCAATTGCCTTTGCTCTAGTCAAGGGAGATACTGGTGGTTCTTGGAGTTTCTTTCTCAGGAATCTCCAAACACATGTGGCTCCCCAACCTGATCTCTGTTTGATCTCCGACAGACATGCATCTATTGAGAGTGCATATAATAATCCTACAAATGGTTGTCATGACCCTCCTTCTACACATGTCTAATGCATTAGATATATCGTACAAAATTTCATAAGGGAGATCAAAGACAAGGATCTTAGGAAAGCATTTATGAACGTGGAGTATTCATTAACACAACCTACGTTCAAACACTATTGCAATGAGATCAGATTGTCAAATCCCGACGCAGATAGGTGGATAGATAATATTCTGGTGGAGAAATGGACAAGGTCATACGACAATGGATAATGATGGGGCCACATGAAAACAAATCTTATCGAATCCATGAATGGTGTATTCAAAGGCATACGAAACCTCCCAGTAAATGCTTTAGTTAAATCAACATATTTTAGGATGGCTTTGTTGTTTACCAAAAGAGGTGAAATTTGGAATACTGTCTTACAATCGAGATAACTGTGGAGTGAAAGTTGTATGAAGTATATTAAGGCAGAAAGTGCCAAAGCCAACACCCATCTGGTTATAAGGTTCAACCAACACAGCCACAAATTCCTTGTCAAAGAGATAATCGACCACAACAAGGGGCTGCCAAGACAAGAGTATAGGGTAATACTACCATCTCGTTGGTGCGATTTTTGCAAGTTTCAAGCCTTTCGTATGCCTTGCTCTCATGTTATTGCGGCATGTGCGTATACTCATTAAGACGTATAACAACTTCTATCTCCCATTTACAAGTCTGAAACCTTGCTCAACATATACAAAAACGACTTCCCATTGGTAGCGAAACCTGATTATTAGTATGCATACGACGTGGAAATAGTATGGCACAACGATCAAATACGAAGGAATAAAAAGGGTCGTCCCAAAAGCAAGTGTATCACAACTAAAATGAAATCTGTTGTACCCAAAAATTTTCCCTCTCATTTATCAAGATTTTCTCAGAAGATCTCTTTGACTCAAGACTGGATTAGGGTTTGACCAGCTCAAGACATCTCATCATGCCCTGAAGACACAAAATTAGGGTTTGGGATTGCACAAGGATTTTTGTACTATCAATGTTTCATATGGTCTTCAAGTATCATTATGGACCCCTAAGAGTACACATGTCAAGTTTCAAGCCTTGAATCACATTTTTGATCTGTCAATTGGATAATTAACCTAAAAATCAGTTGTATTAGAAAAAAGTCAACCATGGCCAATTTACAGTCAAACTTCATAAATTTTGATCCACATCAACATTTTAGACTCATATGTATCATTTAATCAAGTTTGGACCATAATTCCTCAAGAAATTTGACCAAATCATCAAAAGGGTAAAATGGTCAAAATTAGGGTTTTGACTGAGAAAGGGATATTTCTGATTTTTGACCTAGCAAATGACCAATTGGTTTGAATCATGATTTCAAGGGTTCAATTGCATCATCATGACCTAATGACATGGTTTAAAACATTGCAAATCCAATGGATTGACAGATGAAATTTGCAGTCAACTGTATACTGAAAAGTCAAACTTTGACTTTTTGGTCAAAATCAAGTGCCAAGGATCACAATTCATCAAAACATGTCAAAATGTGAAACTTGTTCATCAAGAAATCAAAAATTGAAGATTTTGTTTTGAAATGTGAAATTTTCTTAACTTAGAAATTTTTCCTAAGTATAGAAAATTTCTTTTTTTTTCTCAACTTTAAGCCAAATTCTCACCATGATACAAGATGATTCAAAGAAAGTTCCCAACATGAAAGTTGTAGATCTCCGTGAAATCTACAACTTTTCTTCACATATTTTTCCCTAAAGATACTTGGATCACAAGATATAATTTTGTGAATACATGCCCATGAACTAAAATAACTTAGTGAAATTTTGCCCTAATTTAGGCAGGTTTTTGACCTAACTTCATGGACATTTTTCACCTAGTTCCAAGAGGAAACTTGAATTGCATTTCAAATATGAGTTATATAGAACACTTCAAGCTTTCCAAAATGTCTAAGAACTCCTTGAGATCATTTTTTAGTAGAGAGAATCGAAGAGAAGAAGTTGGCAATTTCTCACTTTGATTTCAAGCCATTTCATGAAGAACAAAATTCAAATTTGAACCTATGTTGCCTAATCCTTGCTTTAAAGGTCTCAAACTTGTTTATCACTTCATAATTTAATTCTTACACAGTTGATAAAGCCTTAATCCAATCATAAGAGTCTTTGGCCAAGTTTTAATTCCATAAATGGCACAAAGTTGCCATTGCCATTTTAGAAAAGCATAACTTTTGCATTTGTCAACTCCTTGAGCATTGGACTTGTTTTCTCTGCACACACAAGTCCTATAAACCAAAAGCAAGTTGTCTAGGACTTGTACCAAATCCAAGCAGGCATGTACAAGCATGAGGAGAGTTGTCTATTCACTTCTTTTAAAAGGCAAGCAATAGATCAAAAAGCCTACATTTGAGAAATCTGTTGTTAAGCTGACTTAAAACCTTCTCTATACTTATACACAAACACATTGCAACCTAAAAGACGATTGCTCAAGTCCAGAAACTCTCTAAAACTCCCTATCACCAAAAACCTGTCATAACTTGCAGTTTGAGACCAAGCATAGCAATCCAAAAATCTACTCGTGCGTTTTAAGTTCTAATCACTCAAACACTTAACCTACCTCATATCTAAGTGTTTCAGACCATCACCCCTTCACTGTAACTCGTCCTTCTCCATCTGCCGTTTTTGTTTTTTAAGCTTGCAGGTTGACTTGGATAGGGAGATTCAGGCACTTTCAAGACAAGGTAAAGATTGGAACATACTCAGGGAGGTTCAGGCAAGCTAAAGGGATCTTCAGGCCTTCATAAAACTCACTCAAACTCCATTCGCGATCTCAATTGAAGAAGGTAAGAACTCTAACTTCTATCTCTTCATACATACATCCATTGGTCTCGATTTGTGAAGGAAAAATGTAAATATTATTGTGCTAAAGCCAACCATGTGCATAGATTTCATTTATGTTCATTGTGTATAGAGAATTTTATATTTCAAATTTCTGTAAAAATTAGGTTTAAAATTAGGGCCATTGAAATTAGCTTTGATCTTTGACTGATAGTTTACATGAGTTACATGGTTGAAATCGTGAGAAAAAGTACTACCATTTTCATGTTTGAAGTTTCCATTTTCATGGAGAAATGAGAGAGATATGATTGGTCTGGCTAGCTTGAGGAAGAAGATGAAGTACAAGGAAAGGAGGCGTTATGTGTTATGTGTTTTATATTTCATATGAACTAACGGATGTACAACCACCCCAGTGGCAAGGCAGCGCGTTGAGAATGCCAAGGTCATGGGTTCGAGCATTGGTACCTGCCTTTTGCATATTTTCTCATTTTTGCCATTTTTCTCATTTTTGCAGCGCTGGGCTTTTGTTCATTTGGGCTTGTTTTTTTTCTAATGTCACCTCCTGATTACTCAAGACACCCCTGGCCCAATTTATTTTCATTCATTTATTTTATCTTTATTTATTTCATTAAATTTTTTTTGGCATAAAAAATCATACAAAAATATAAAACATTATAAATATTGCATTTTATTTATTTATTTTATTTTCACATAAAATTTTTTTTTATTAAATTTCATACTAACTATTTTTCTTAAATAAACTTGTAAAATAAAATAGACTTAGGTATATTTTTATTCCTTTTTCTTCATACTTGTAAATATTTATTTTGACATATAGAAAGACTAAGTATCTTCATAAATATTATTTATTATTTTAAGACAAAAAATATACAAAAATAATACTTAAAGAACTCTATTTTCTTTTAAATTAGAAATTAGGGTTAATCACTTTTCAAGAAATAATTTCCCTTTTTTAATATTATTAGGATTAGGTCAAAACTCTTTTGCATATGAAAAAACAAAGAAAATTTCTTTTTTGCATATATATAACATTGCATATTTAATTTATATTGTATATTATTTATTCAAATATTTGTACAAATTCGATTTGGTTGTAATAGCTTAATTAGATTTACATTATTGCAAATCCCCATTCATAATTTGTATATCCCCCTCCCATACAATGTTGTAATAGCGTAGTAATCCTTAAATTACGCAATTTACCGCTTTTATATAACATGCTAGTAATTAGGGTTTGAATGGCAAGATAAAAACAATCAAATAGAAAACCCTAATCCAAGACAAAATCAAGCATGAAAATAACACACTTGCACACAAGCACCCTTAGGGTTACTCCACTTGGTTGCCTTACACAAAAATGGCCATATTACGCATGTGAAGTATCTTGGCAAAACAAACAAATATAAGATCATAAGTCCCTCGATGACGTTATTCAAAGTTGCCTTACAAAATGATCCTGGTCCCACAAAAATGCTAAGATACTTTTCAACATTGCTAATCATGGTTATACGATGACCCACGCCCGTCCTGTTTACATCTAAAGATAGGGTTGCTTACCAAATCAATGGTAAGACAATAATGTCAAAGGAATAGAAAGTGAACAAGAAAGACATTTGAGTAGGTAGATTACTTCTAGTTACTTTCTCTATCTTCAAACAACTATCCTTGCTATTTTCAAAACAAACACACACATTTCCAAACATCTTACAAACGTTGAAAACATTTTCAAAAAGACAAACATATTTGTATACATTCTTACGAACGAGAATCATTACAAAGATTGCCTAAACAATGGCCTCTTTTACAAAATACTTTCAAAAACCACACAAAGCACAATTTCAAAACAAAAGCAAGTGATCTAGAAAGTAACTAAGAGCCAATGGAAAACCATGGATGAAAAGGGTGCTAATACCTTCCCTTTTCATAATCTACCCCCCGAACTCAAGAAACAATCTCAAAGGTCTTTTCTGTGCTTTTTCACCTTTCCTTTTGGATAAAAGAAAAGTCGGTGGCGACTCTTGCTAACTGCAACATTTGCGATAAAATGCAAAACCCTCAAGTCAGTTCTCCCACCGTATCACAGAACTGGTGACTCTGCTGGGGAAAATTATAAAAGTGGGGTTACCTTAGGGCTAGATCACATTTATTTGCTTACATTGTTTTACTTGCATGCTTTACATTATGATCTTTGTTTGGGTTTGAAATCCTCTACCCGAATTTGGGATACATTATAGGTAAATAGCAATACATTATGGAAACTGTGCAGGGTATACCGACATGGTCTAAGCAATAATTATGTTAGTGTGACATATTTGTGGGTACTAGTAGCCTTTGAGTTAATCAAAGAGAATACGGGGCCGCTGAGTGATGTCATGAAGCACTAATGAACTTCTAGAACCCTTACTTGACCAACTTGGCCTTTAGGATGTAGTGAGATGACCGACTTTGGTGCAGTTCGAAGTTGGTAGATACTCGATACTACACTCATTGAGGTTTGGTTTCTTGGGATATTTCGGTCGCCATTAAAGAGGCTCGAGCTGAAACAATGACCAAGGAAACAATTTGGTGATATTGAGCTCCTTAGAACCTGGTTACTATTATTAGGACAAGTTTAAGCCAACTAAACTTCAAGAGGGTACTTACCTATAAAACCCCATGCAAGCCTAAACTAAGGACTTGTTTGCTTTTCTTGTATATGCATACTTGTACATAACATCATGGACATCATGAACATCACATACATCTACTAACCATTTCAAGGATTTTCGAGATTCATCTTTGTTCTTGTTTTGTAGGATATGGATTCACTTCGCAGGAAAACTATCCAAGTCAACCTTGTAAGAATTCATCCACAACTTAAGGAACTAGCTTCAAAGATCCCTAAGAACTCTCCATTCACCGAGAGGCATGGTCCACTACTCAACTTGGTCACCTCCAACGCAGATGAGGACATGATAAAGGTGCTCTTTCAGTTCTTTGATCCTTTGCACCATTGCTTCACATTTCCTGACTATCAGCTTGTGCCTACTTTGGAAGAATTCTCTCAAATCTTGAGGATTCCCATTCTCAATCAACTACCATCCAACGGTACAGAAAGAGACCCAAAGCCAGAAGAGATTGCTCAAGCTCTGCACTTGCACTCATCTGATGTCACAACCTATTGGGAAACTAGAAGTGGTGTTAAAGGCTTCTTAGCAAAGTTCCTGTTTGAGAAAGCCCAGAGCTGTTGGAATTCCTTATACTTGCAAGCCTTTGAGGAAATTGTGGCTCTTCTTATCTATGGGATGGTCCTATTTCCCAATCCTGACCAACTCATAGATGTGAGCACCGTCAAAATCTTCATGTAACGCAATTCGGTGCCTACATTGCTAGGGGATATCCTACACTCTTTTCACACTCGCACAATGAGGAAAAGTGGTGTCCTTATGTGTTGCACTCCTCTCCTGGCAAGATGGTTTATTTCTCATCTTCCCCAATCAGTCTTAAAGAATGAGCAAGGATCAAGGTGGTCACAAAGGTTAATGATGCTCAAACCAACTACTTGGCATTAGGGGAGGTATAACCTACAATCCATGTTTAGCTTTAAGACAGTTTGGTTACGCCCAAAGGGATGGACCGCACGAGATGCTGATTCAAGGTTTGGTATTCGACTACGACAATGACGGTCAAGGTCTTTGCTAGATATTCATCCAAGCTTGGAGGATGCTAAACAAGGTGGATAGCAAGACTTTGGGGCACAAGAATTCTATCCCTCTTTAGCCTTACCTCAAATGGGTATGAACCCACACTCAAAGTCTTATGATGCCTTATCCTTCCATCCTTCCGATGATTATTGAGCCCGTTAAGGAAGGAGATGTTCCATACACTATCCTACATCCTGACATGCCCACATCTCTTGAAGACCTACAAAGGGATTGGATACAGCTTAAAGGAGAGCGAGATACTTTCGAAGCCCAATTCTATGCAAGCGAGAAGAAGGTTTTGGAACTCACTAGGCTACTTCATGAGGAGCAGACGCTAAATGCCTACATTGCACCAAAGAGGATGCGCACTACTTTTTTATCTTAGAGTTTTGTATTATTTTGTCCTAGTGGCATTGATGTACTTAAACTTTATCTTATTAATATAACATGTGTTTCCTTTTTGTCTAAAACGAACTTGAATCTTTGAAATCCTTGAAAACATTGCATATGCACATATCATTCATCATAACATAAACAAGTCTTTTGCAACAAGTTTCCTCATCTCTCTACTGTTTACTTCAGTAAGATGGATCTCGAACAAATAGTCAAAGATCTCCAAGCTCAAAACATGCAATTTCAACAGTTGCTCATGACCCTAGCCAAGGGGCAAGAAGAATTGAAGACTCTGCTGGCTGAAGAGAGGAAAAAGAAAACAAAGAAAGTCACTGGGGTCCTAAACATGGGGAGAAGGTTTCATGGACAGACTAGAAGAACCTTGAATTTTTCAACAACATCCGGTGAAGGAGAGGGGAAAGGAAAGGAAACAGCGGTCCCGTCAGAATCCGAAGAGGAGGAAGAAGAGGAAGACTACTCTGAGGAACATTATCCTCTAGCTGATGATAAATACAGACATCTCGAAGAGCGTTTGAGTGATATGGAAATACAAAAGGTGCCAAGTCTAGACTTTGAAGAATTTGGACTAGTGTCGGGAATTGTGATTCCTCCAAAATTCAAAGTGCCTTTATTTTCAAAATATGATGGGGTGTCATGTCCTAAGATGCACCTCCGATCATATGTGAGAAAGATCCAACCACACTCCACTGATAAAGACTTGTGGGTGCATTTTTTCCAAGATAGCATATCTGGAACACAACTCGACTGGTTTTACCAATTAGAAAGAGCCAACGTCCACAATTGGGAAGATCTTGCCGCAACTTTCTACAAGTAATATCAATATAATGCTGATTTGGAGCCTACCCGTACTCAACTTCAGAGTATGGTTATGGCTTCCAATGAGGGTTTCAAGGATTACGTGCAGAAATGGAGAGATCTGGCTGGGAGAGTGCAACCCCCTCTGTCTGAAAGGGAATTAATGGACATGTTCTTAGGAACTTTGTCCGGCTCTTTCTTCAACCATTTGATTGGGAGCTCATTTGCAGGATTTACTGAGCTAATACTGACCGGAGAGAGGGTGGAAGCTGGCATAAAAAGTGGAAAGATTCAGAAGGATTCATCTACCTCTACAGCTGTGAGGAAGCCTTTTATTGGGAAGAAAGAGGTAGCTGCTGTTTATCCACAAAGGAACTAAGGGAGAGTCGAACGCCGACCAATGGTAGGGGCTGTTATGATTCCAAAGCCTACATCTGATCAACAAAGAAGTAATCAATCGAGGGTGGAAAGGCCAGTCCGGAAATTCACCAGAATCAATATGACTTTGTCCCAAGTATTACCGCATCTTCTGAAATCCAATTTGGCAACTTTGAAAGAAGCTCCAGAAAACCCCAACACAGCGTCCCCTCATTATCACCCCAATTCCCATTGCGCATATCACTCCGAAAGTCCGGGTCACGATACTAACAATTGTTGGGCCTTGAAAAACAAAATTCAAGACCTTATTGAAGCGAAAGAAATTGAGTTTGATGCGCTCGAGAAGCCAAACGTCATTTCTGCTCCTATGCCCAGACATGGTCACAACACCAATGCTATTGAAGAAGATTTGTTTGTTACCACAGTTGATAAACTCTTGACTCCACTCCCAATCATTAAGATAAACTTGTTGAAAGTCGTTGTATTCCCGGGTTGTAATGAAGACTGCCACCTCTGCTTATCCTCACCAATTATTTGCCCTTTGTTGAAAACAGGCATTCAACGCTTGATAGACAACAAAGAGATTATGTTTGAAAGTACTCCTGTTTCACCAGTTCTTGTTGAAGATATTTCAATCATTACCATCTCCGCCAATTCTTCCAAGGTCTCCAAAAGACCCGTTAGAATTACATTTGTTCTAAAAGAAACCCCTCTAATAATCACAATGCCTAGGCCAGTCCCATATGAATCAGACAAAACTGTGCCATGGAATTACGGTGGGGACATTTATTACCATGGCATCAAACAAGTTGGGCTGGCCACCAAAGAGATAAACTCCGAAGAAGAAGATTCTGACATTAGCAATATTGCCGGAACTAGCAAGATTACCCGAAGCGGTAGAATCTTTTCTCTAGAAATTGCCCCCCCCAAAGGCAGTTTTTGGACCCGTGGCTGATTCAAAGGTTACTTCTGTACCAATAATCATCTCTGCAAGTGCTCCTATTGACGAAGACGATAAAACCCCTGTTATCATTCCTACCAACACTCCTACTGCTGAAACTCGAGGAAAAAGTATTCAAGTGGAGTCTGTCCGGACGAAGGCTCAATCACTGACTATCCCCAAGACCTCTAAAAAAGAAATGGAGGAGATCCTAAGAATCATAAAGAGGAGCGGCTACGATGTAGTTGAACAGTTGGGGAAAACTCCCTCCAAAATCTCCAAGCTGGCATTATTACTGTGTTCCGAGGCACATGCGAAAGCCTTGGTGAAGTTCCTAAAGAAAGCCCATGTGCCTTAAGAGACGTCTGTTGATCAATTTCAAGATTGTGTGGCCAGCTTGACAGTGGATAACGGCCTAGGCTTCTCGGATGCTGATCTGACACCAAGAGGAAGAAAGCACAACAAGGCATTGCATGTCTCTGTAGAATGTAGAGGAACAACTCTGGCCCATGTCTTGGTGGACACTGGCTCATCTTTGAATGTTTTACCGAAGAAAGCTCTCGACAGACTTGACTGCGAAGGACTGACGTTAAAGCCGAGTAACATAGTGGTTAGGGCATTTGATGGCTCGAAGAGGATGGTACACGGGCAGGTGGATATCCCCATAAAGGTTGGGACTCAAACTTTTAATTCAACCTTTTATGTAATGGACATCCTCCCCTATTACTCCTATCTGTTAGGATGGCCATAGATCCATAACGCTGGCGCTGTTACCTCTACATTACACCAGATGCTGAAGTATCTGGTTCAAGGAAAGATTATCACTGTCCACGGAGAGGAAGAGTATATGATTAGCCATCTCAATTCCTTCAGGTATGTGGAATTAGACGGCGAGTTCATTCAAACTCCTTTTCAACATTTCGAAGAGGTCCCCTAAGAGGTAGCAATGACCAAGACTGTGTCCCAGATTCCCAAGATTACAAGACCTCCACTCTGGATGTCATCTCTGAAGGACGCCAAAGCAGTAGTATAGGAGGGTGGATGCACCATCGGGGGCAACTTCCGGATATCCCGTATAATTATGATAAGTTTGGCTTAGGTTTCACTTCAAGTGCTCAGAAGGTTGTACGCCGTGCCTGTGCTGGAGGGCCACCCTTGAAGATTAGCTATTGAGACGTCAATACGGTAGAAGATGGTGAAGAGGATTACAGCTTGGAGGATTAGATATTTCCAACTGTCAACAGAGGACTCAGCAATTGGGAGGCCAGAGACTTTTTCCCAATAACTTTCATCCCTCAGTAATTTATCTCTACATTTTGATTGGACTTGTAATATTCAAAAACAATTCACACTCTTAAAACCTTGTGTCTTGCCCGAGGCACAATGGTCTATTTTTAAGGATGGCTATACCCTTACACACACCCACACTCACAAATGCAGGTACCCCTCCATTCTGGATCCCATGGGTAACGATACTGCTATGGCCTTTTGTGACTCTGAGGATCTAATCTACCAAGCCGAAGACGAAGGTGAGGAAGATTGTGACGTACCAGGGGAACTGGACAGATTACTACAACAAGAGGAAATAACCATTCAGCCTCACGAGGAACATGTGGATACAATCAACCTGGGTACCAAGGAGGATAAAAAAGACGTCAAGGTGGGTGCCAATCTGGAACCCAGTATCAAGGAGCGTCTGATTCAGCTGTTGCATGATTATGTTGAGATCTTTTCCTGGTCATATGAAGACATGCCAGGACTTGATACGGACATCGTGGTACATCGTCTGCCTACAAGAGAAGATTGTGCGCCAGTAAAACAAAAAGTCCGCCGCATGAGACCTGATATGTTAGAAAAGATCAAAGTAGAGGTCATGAAGCAATTTAATGCTGGATTCTTGGATGTCACTTCCTATCCTCAATGGGTTGCCAACATCGTTCCCGTACCCAAAAAAGACGGTAAAGTACGAATGTGCATGAACTATAGAGATTTAAATAGGGCAAGACCTAAAGATGATTTTCCACTCCCCCGCATTGATATACTGGTTGACAATACGGCCCAACACAAAGTGTTTTTCTTCATGGACGGATTCTCAGGTTACAACCAAATCAAAATGGCACCTGAGGACATGGAGAAAACAACATTTGTCACACAGTGGGGCACGTTCTGCTACAAGGTGATGCCATTCAAACTAAAGAATGTTGGGGCAACCTATCAGCGCGCTATGGTAGCTTTATTTCACGACATGATACATCATGAAATAGGGGTCTACGTAGACGATATGATAGTCAGATCACAAACAGAAGAAGAACACCTTGATCACCTACAAAAGCTATTTAAGAGACTGAAAAAGTACAAGCTGAGGTTAAATCCAAACAAGTGCACGTTCAGAGTACGATCCGGTAAACTCCTAGGGTTTATCGTCAGTAATAAGGGTATAGAAGTCGACCCTGCCAAAGTTAAAGCAATACAAGAGATGCATGCTCCTCGTACTGAGAAGGAAGTCAGAGGATTCTTGGGACGCTTGAACTATATTTCCAGATTCATTTCTCACCTAACCGCTACTTGTGAGCCAATCTTCAAACTATTGAAGAAAGATCAAGTAGTTAGATGGAATGATGAATGCCAGGTTTCTTTTGACAAAATCAAAGAGTACTTACAAGAGCCTCCTGTTTTGATGCCACCAGTCGAGGGAAGACCATTGATTATGTATCTGACTGTTTTAAAAAATTCAATGGGGTGTGTATTAGGCCAGCATGACGAGTCTGGCCGAAAAGAGCACGTTATTTATTACCTGAGCAAAAAGTTTACCGATTGTGAAACCAGATATTCACTGCTCGAGAAAACTTGTTGTGCTCTGGAATGGGCTGCTCGCCGTCTAAGACAGTGTATGCTGACTCATACTAACTTGTTGATATCTAAAATGGATCCGATAAAGTACATCTTCGAAAAGCCTGCTCTTTCTGGAAGAATAGCGAGATGGCAGATGATCCTAACGAAGTATGACATATAGTATACTACCCAAAAAGTTATAAAGGGCAGTGTATTGGCTGATCACCTTGCTCATCAAGCTGTAGAAGACTATCAGTCCATGAAGTTTGAATTCCCGGATGAAGACATCATGACATTAGACAACTGTGAAGAAATCAGATCATATGACGGACCTGAACAAGGATCCCGATGGACCCTATTCTTTGATGGAGCATCCAATGCACTTGGTAACGGCATCGGCGTTGTACTCATATCTCTAGAAGGGTGTCATACTCCCTTTACTGCCAGACTTTGCTTCAATTGTACAAACAACATGGCAGAGTATGAAGCATGCATCTTTGGTCTCAGAGCTGCCATAGACTTGGGAATCAAATTATTATATGTGTTTGGAGATTCAGCTTTGGTCATCAGTCAGATCAAAGGGGAATGGGACACTAAGCACCCAAACCTTATCCCTTACAAAGAACATGTTTTGAGATTGCTACCGCATTTTGAGAAGGTTACCTTCGAGCATTTCCCGCGAGAAGAAAATCATCTAGCAGATGCTCTAGCCACAATGTCATCTATGTTTAAACTTAATTGGGATAACGAGACTCCCTAAATCACCATCGAACGAATGGATGAACCAGCACACTGTCACGAGATTAATACTGAAGAGATAATGGACCAGCCTTGGTTTCACGAAGTCAAGAGGTATCTCGAGGCTCAAGAATATCCAGAAGGAGCTTCAATCATTGATAAGAAGTTCTTAAGGAGATTCTCTGCTAAATTTTTCCTTAGTAATGGCATCCTGTACAAGCACAATCATGACTCCATTTTGCTTCGGTGCATGGATAAGGTTGAAGCTGAAAAGATTATGGTTGAATTACATGAAGGTACTTTTGGCACTTACTCCAATGGGCATACGATGGAGAAGAAAATCCTACGGGCAGGCTACTACTGGTCTACCATGGAAGCAAATTGCTATCAACACTCTCGAACCTGCCATAAGTGTCAAATTTATGCTGACAAGGTGCACGTACCTTCGGTTCCTCTGAATTTCTTGACGGCTCCTTGGCCCTTTGCTATGTGGGGAATTGATATGATTAGAGAGATCAAGCCTACAGCCTCCAATGGAAACCGCTTCATCCTAGTGGCCATTGACTATTTTACAAAGTGGGTCGAAGCAGCTTCCTTTGCTTCCGTTACTAAGAATGTTGTTGCCCGCTTCATCAAGCAAAATCTCATTTGCCGGTACGGTATCCCGGAAAGGATCATTACTGACAACGGTACAAATCTCAACAGCACTATGATCACTGCCTTGTGCGAGCAATTCAAGATTCAACATCACAATTCCTCTCCCTATCAGCCAAAGATGAACGGTGATGTCGAAGCTGCGAATAAAAACATTAAGAAGATCATACAGAAAATGACAGTCACATACAAAGACTGGCATGAGATGCTACCATTCGCTCTCCACGAGTATAGTACTACGGATCGCACATCAACTGGGGCAACACCCTATTCTTTGGTATACGACATGGAGGTTGTCCTACCTGTTGAGGTTCATATCCCCCTCTTTGAGAATTATGAAGGATGCAGGGTTGAATGAAGATGATTGGATCCAAACTCGACTTGATCAATTAAACTTAATTGATGAAAAGAGACTTACTGCTGTTTACCATGGTCAAATGTATCAAAAACGAATGATCAAGGCTTTTAACAAGAAAGTCAGACGCCAAGTATATCAAGTTGGGGACCTAGTGATCAAACGTATCATCTTACCACAAAGTGATCCCAGGGGCAAATGGACTCCTACCTATGAAGGACCATTTATAATCAAAAACATATTCTCTGGTGGGGCGATGATCTTGACTACCATGGATGGCGACGACCTGCCACACCTTGCGAACATGGACATAGTCAAAAGATACTACGCATAAGAGATCTGCTAGGTTGACACGCCTAGGCAAAACAAAGGGCATCCCGGCGTACCAAAAGGTTCGGGCAAAAATTAGGGATAAAATGAAAAAAAATCTATACACCTAGTAAGTTGAAAACCCAAAAGGGAAACTTGGGCAAAAAAGGGTTTCCCGGTGGACTGAAAACCCGAAAAGGCGGTCTAGGCAAAAGTTAGAGAATTAAAGCGTATGACTATGTCCCGTCGGATCACTTGACGGACAACCTTCGGCTTCCACTGACAAGCTCAGAGTTTCTGATCAATTCAATCATCTCCGGACAAGGCAAATTGTTGTACCCCAAAATTTTCCCTCCCATATATCTCAATACATGTCAAGTGAGGTCCTTAAATTGCTCAAGGAAGTCCAAGAGTTGACCAGACAAACTCTCTCCTAAGGCAGTCTACCTCAAATTAGGGTTTCATTTTGCATCAAGATGCTTGAGTCCAAAGGATCCAAAGTTCTCACCATTGTCCTAATATGTTCTCAAGATCATCCATGTCAAGTTTCAAGCCTTGCAAAGGAAGTTTGCTCAGTCAATTGCTCAAAGGCCTGAAAATTGACTGTGCTAGGTCAAAAGTCAATTGTGGCCCACATACAGTCAAACTTCAAGATTTTTGGTCAACATACTCATTTTGAAGTATCATTAGCATGTTTGGTTCATATATTCTTGTTTTTCATTGAATTTGCAAGCTTTTGGTATTGTTTAATTGTGTTTTTAGTACAAAAATCTAGAGATTCCATGGTTAGGGTTTCGTGCTCTTGATTAGGGCTTTGCAGGATAGGTAAAATTGGACATTGATTCTGGTACCATGAGACTCGTGAGGATGAGACGAGTTGATTGGTACCATCCATGGCCATTTATCTTGAGCCTACACGATTTTGGAGATGGACAAGGATATACCTACAGCAAGTGTCTGTAGGTAAAAGTTTGTTTACCTAAAACGATGGTTGGGAGGAAGACGAGGATGCGTGTCACCCCCTGGTTGGGAAATTTGAATTTAGCGTGTTTTTTTATTTAATCTTTGTTTTTTCATATATTAGATTTTGTTTTTATTATATATACAAGTAATTCAAATGGCTCAGTTGGCAAGCGTGCAGGGGAAAAGTGTAGAGGACCTGGGTTCGATCCCTAGGTCCCAACCTTTATTTCATGTTTTTCTTCAATAGGTAATCCAGCGCATAGCAAATCAATAAGTGCACCATATACCACCAGGATCTGGCCATCCAACTCATCAGCGCTCCAGATCAACGTACCACCATTGGAGGACCACTATACGCCCCAAGTCAACAGCCACACTAGATCATGCAAAGTCAAACGAGCCTGGATCTTTTGGGCTCAAAATCTCAACAGCACCCCCTCATAATTGCTAATACAGGCCCATATTTCTTTCCTTTTTCTTTTAGTTTTTTTTAAATCTTTCAATATTTATTTTATTCACTTTAATTTACAAATTAATTTATTTTTCATAAAAAACCATAAAATCAATAATTCACAAAATTAGGATTAGTTTTTTATTTATTTATCAAACTTAATTTAATTTAGTTTAATTTAGGAAATTGTAATTTGTTTTCAAAAATAAAATCAAATAGAAATTAGGTTAGACTTTTCCTTTAATTTTATTTTGCTATTTTTCTCAAATAAATAAAAATACAAAAAATAGGCTTTTAGACGAATGAATTTATTTTTCTTAGTTTAAAATTAATTAGACTTAGGATTTTCCTTTAATTTAGAAATTCCATTATTTTCTCAAAACAAAACAAAAACATTTTTTTAACTAATCGCAATTAGGTTTAGGCAAGGGCCAAAACCCTAGTTGTCTCGTTTAGATTTATCGCGCGCGTACTATTATTTTTAAGATATTGTTGTAACTGTTCATGGTTTGTAATAGTTTAATCTAGGGCTTTTATTTATCGCTTTTTCTCGGGTTTTTGGCTATGTAATTAACCCCCCTCCCCGAAGCCTTGTAATAGCGTAGATTTACTTTCTTGCATTTTAACTCTCGCAAATATTTGACTGTTTAGATGTATGCTAATAGGATTGTATGACAAGAATGCATGACAAATTAATACAGCTAGAAAACCTTAAAAGTGCAAAGACTAAATAATTGAAGACAAATCACTCGCACATATCACTCTTAGGGTATACTCACACTTCGGTTGCCTTCGGTAAAAGATCATTAAGTATAGGGTGTCTTAGTGGTTTCCCTCCTGTCTAACAAAGATCAAAATGTCCCGTTAGAATGTTGCCTCGGAAGTGTTGCCTCAAATATGATCTTAAGACTCTAGGGCTATTACTAGGATGTCCTAACATTTCTCTAGTGATCATACGTCCCTTTCGAATTGACCCTTACAACTCCAACGACTAGGGTTACCTACTCACTAATAGTAGGATAACACGGTCTAAAGGAAACGAGAACATAAACGATCTTTTTTCGAGTAGGTAGATGCTAGTAGGTACTTGCTCAAATCAAAACTTTTCACACTTACACTTTTCAAACAAATTTTCAAAACAACTTCGTCACACCTTTGAGGACTGATACAAGGGTTATCACGAAGTAAAACATTTTCAAAAACAAAGTACATACACAAGAAATTTTAAGAGATGAGCAAGTACCTAAGAGACCATGGAAAACCATGGATAGAAAGGGTGCTAACACCTTCCCTTTCTATAATCTACCCCCCCGCACTCAGAATATCTCGAAAAAGGATTTTTTTCTGTACTTTTTTCCTTTCCAATTGTATGAAATAAAATTCGGTGGCGACTCTTGCTTACCGCGACATTTTGCAAAAAAAAAACAACGTAAAACACAAACCAGCATTTTAAACAGTCGGTTCTGCCACCGTATCACAGAAATGGCGACTCTGCTGGGCATTAAATAAGTGGGGTATACCTTAAGATTTAGTTCATCATAATTTCTTCTCTTGATTGTTTTGATTGCTTTACTTTTAAGGGTTTTGTTTGGGAGTTACTATAGATCCTAACCCAGATCTGGGGATACCTTTTAGATAAGCAGCAATAAACTGTGAGGGAACTGTACAGCGTAGACCGATATGGTTGAAGCAGTAGCTACATTGATGTGGCACATTGGTTGGTACCGGTATCCCTTGTGGAGAAACGAGGAGAATACAGGGCCGCTGCATGGTGTCGTTAAGCATCAATTGACCTTAGAACCTTTAACCTACCAACTTGGCCATTAGAAAGTAGTGAGATAGCCGGCCTCAGTATAAAGCTGAGAACTGGTTGATACTTGATGCTACACTCATTGAGACCATACTCTCGAGATAGTTCCGGTGGCAAGAAAAGATTGCATGAGCTGAAACCATGACCGATGGAGTATGGTCAGTGATATTGAGATCCTCTAGAACCCGGTTACTTTTCTAGAACAGGTTGAAACCAACTTAACTTCAAGAGGGTATTACCTATGACCTCATGCAAGCCTTAAACCTAAGGACTTTGTGTTATTTGAATGTATTTGCAATATCTGGGTTTGCTATACTTATGGTTTACCATGACATCATGCATCATAACATGGCATTCATGCTTCATTACACTAACCATTTCAAAGACCAAGGGAATTTATCTTTGTTCTGTTTTGCAGATTATGGCTTCCATGCGCAGAAATACCATCTGAGTCAACTTTGTGCAAATACCTGCCCAACTTAAAGAGCTAGACTCAAGAGTTTTTGAGACTTCTATGTTCATTAAGAGACACGGCCAACTTCTCAGCCTGGCTACTTCAAATCTTGATGAACAAATGATGAGCATACTATTTCAGTTCTATGATCACGTGCATCATTGCTTCACCTTTCTAGATTACCAGCTGGTACCCACCTTGGAAGAGTTCTCTCACCTATTGGGAATATCCATCCTTGAACAGGTACCCTTCACAGGTATGGAAGAAGTTCTTAGACTAGAAGACATTGCCTCAGCTCTGCATTTGAAATAGGCTGATGTAGTATCCAATTGGGAAACACGAAGCGGGGTCAAAGGTTTTCTAGCCAAATTTCTGATAGACCAGGCCTGGCTTTTCTGGGATGATTTGGATTTTCAAGCTTTTGAAGATGTCTTGGATCTCCTTATCTATGGTTTAGTTCTCTTCTCGAATCCGGATTCCTTTGTAGATGTGAATGCTGTCAAGATTTTCCTTTCTCACAATCTTGTGCCTACCTTGTTGGGTGAAATCTGGCATGCCCTCTACACCCGTACTATGAGGAGGAGAGGTACTCTTATGTGTTGCATGTCGTTGCTGTTGAGGTGGTTTATTTCGCACCTCCCTAAGTTTGTGTTGAAGAACGAAGAAGGTTTGGTTTGGTCCTACAGAATAATGTCACTTGCTCATACAGACATTCTTTGGTGTTCCCGGGCTATGGAAGACACTGCTGTTATTGACCGTTGTGGGGGATACCCTAAGGTCCCATTGCTTGGAATCCGAGGGGGTATAACCTACAATCCTTGTCTAGCTTTGCGACAATTTGGTCGTGCTCGGAGAGATGGTCCCCATGAGCTACTTCTTGAGGATATTGTTTTTTAATACAAGGAGGACGTTAAGGAGCATCGCCGGAGGTTTATACGAGCTTGGGGCATGGTGAACAAATCTGACCCCCAAGAGTTGGGACCAAAGAATTCCCTTCCTATGCAGCCTTACCTCCAATGGGTCCGAGCTCGTGCCCAGAAGCTTGGAATTCCCTATGAGGCCGTATTACCAGTGATTGTGGAACCCACTAATGAAGAAGGCATTCCTTACACGGTTCTCTATCCTTACATGCCTACTAATCCTGGGGAGCTGCAGAGGTCTTGGATTCAGCTGAAGAATGAGCGGGATACTTACCGGGAGCAGTACCATGAGCAGGAAAGGAAGATTCTGAAGCTCACCAGGAAGCTCGAGGAAGAAAGAGTGATCAATGACTACATCAGCACAAAGAGGAAGCGACCATGGGACTTTTGACTTTGATTTTTCTAGTTTTAGGTTTTGTTTCATTTATTTTTTTGTAACGCCTTAAAGGCATTGTTGAACCTTTCAAAGTTAAGTTAATAAAGTTTTATTCATTTTTGGTTTACAAATTTAAATCTACCAAAGTCTTTGAAATCATTACATGCGCATCCCATTATCATGCACATCATTACAGGTACCCTTACAGGTTTCTCATCTTCTTTGCTATTTATTTCAGCAGATATGTCTTCCGATCAAGCCATTAAAGATCTCCAGGCACACAACACCTAATTCCAACAGATGTTCCTAAGTCTGGCTAAAGGGCAAGAGGATCTGAAGACCCTTTTTCTGAAAGAAAAGAAGAAGAAGAAGAAGAAGGTCGGTAATCTGAACATGGGTAGAAGATTTGGAGAAAGGTTGAGACAACCAACTGATCTGACATCCTCATCCAAGGACGGGGAGAACCAAGAAAGGACAAAGGACCCTAGTCCTGTAGTTTCTGATAACGATACGGATTACGACAATGAGCAATATCCTCATACCTAGGATATATACAAGCAGCTAGACGACCATTTGAGCGCTATGGAGATTCAGAAAATCCCTGGTTTGGATTTTGGAGAATTGAGAATGGTATCGGGGGTGGTGATCCCTCATAAGTTCAAAGCTCCGGTTTTTGCCAAATACGATGGAGTATCCTGTCCAAAACTCCATCTCCATTCGTATGTCAGGAAAAGCCAACCCACACTGCTGAAATAAATATGTGGGTGCATTTCTTTCAAGATAGTCTGCCAGGGACTCAACTTGAATGGTTCTATCAGTTGGAAGGAGCCAGTGTCCGAAACTGGGAGGATCTTGCTGCTGCCTTCTACAAGCAGTATCAGTACAACGCCAACCTTGCTTCCACTCTTACTCAGCTCTAGGGTATGTCCATGGGTGCAAGTGAAGGTTTTAAGGATTATGCTCAAAAGTGGAGAGACTTGGATGGAAGAGTCCAACCCCCTTTGTCTAATAGGGAGTTGGTTGACATGTTTCTAGGGACGCTATCTGGTACATTTTTCAATCACTTGATCGGCAACTCGTCATCTGGTTTCACTGAGTTGATTTTAACTGGAGAAAGAGTGGAGGCTGGCATTAGAAGTGGTAAAATTCAGAAGGATGCTTCGTCAAGTGCAGCAAAGAAGCCTTTCGTCGGTAAGAAGGAAGCTAGTGCAGTCTATATCTCGAGGGGCCAAAACAGATCTGAACACCGTCAAATGGTGAATGCTGTAGTGATACCAAGACCCACAGTTGCTCCACAATGCAACAATCAACAAAGAGTGGAAAGACCGCAACGACAATTTACCTGCATCAACATGACATTGGCCGAAGTGTTACCTCACCTGCTGAAATCCAACTTGGCAAACTTGAAAGAGGCTCCCAAGAATCCAAACACGTCTTCTCCCAGATACAATCCTAACGCGCGGTGCACTTACCATTCCGAGAGTCCGGGCTATGATACAAATGATTGTTGGGCCCTGAGAAACAAAGTGCAAGATTTGCTCGAAGCCAAGGAGATAGAGTTTGATGCTCCGGAAAAGCCAAATGTTATAACTGCTCCTATGCCTAAACATGGTCGTGGAGTTAATGTTGTTAACATCAATTTGTTTGTGACTTCTGTTGAAGAAATTTTTACTCCCCTTATGACTGTTAAGAAGAATTTGTTGTTGGCCGGTTTATTTCCAGGTTGTGGTGAAGGTTGCACATGTGTGTGATTCTGCCTTCCGGTTGTTGTTTATTGAAATCAGGTGTTCGGCGCCTGATGGATAGTAAAGAGATTTTGTTTGAGAAGACTATGATTCCATTTGTTCCAAATAAAGACGTTGCCATTATCATCATTTCCGCCAATCCTTCCAAGGTTTCCTCGAGAAAACCTGTTAGGGTTACACCTGTTCCAAGAATTGCTTCGTTAATAATCATTGTTCCTGGTCCCATCCCATATACCTCAGATAAGGCTATCCCATGGCAATATGGTGCTGATGTATATTACCATGGTGCTAAGCAAGATCTGAGGACTAAAGAAGCTGATACTGATATCAGTAATATTGTCGGGACCAGTAAGGTTACCCAAAGTGGAAGACTCTTTTCTCCCAAGATTTCCCCTCCGACTGTCCACAAACCTATTGTCATTCCATCTGCTAGTACATCAACTACTGTTCCAGTTCTCAATCCAGTCATCACCCCTGTCGTTGAGCCATCTGGGACTCAGGGAAAATAAAGCATAGGTGAGCCTGCCTGGAAGGAGGCACCTAAGAAAATCATCGTTGAAACCTCTAAACAAGAAATAGAGGAAATATTGAAAATTATCAAGAAGAGCGACTACAACATAGTCGAGCAGCTGGGGCAGACCCCGTCGAAGATCTCCATGTTGTCCCTGTTGTTGTGTTCTGAAGCCCATGTGAAGGATTTAATTGCGTTTCTCAAGACTACGCATGTGCCGCAGGAAACTTCAGCAGATCAGTTCAAAGATTGTGTGGCCAGCCTGATTGCTGACAATGGACTAGGTTTTTCAGATGCGGACCTGACCCCTAAAGGGAGAAATCATAATGATGCTCTGCACGTTTCAATCGAGTGCAGGGGCACCACTATGGCCCATGTGCTGGTAGATACCAGATACTCATTGAATGTTCTGCCAACGAAAGCGTTAGATCGTCTAGATTGTGAAGGTTTGATTCTAAAGCCGAGTAACATCGTGGTAAGGGCTTTTGAAGGATCCAAAAGAATGGTGCACGGGGAGGTGGACATCCCTGTCAAAGTGGGTTCTCAGACCTTTGGGTCCACCTTCTACGTAATGGATATCAATCCATCATATTATTGCTTGCTGGGTCGTCCTTGGATTCATAAGGTTGGGGCATTTACTTCCACACTCCATCAAATGCTGAAGTATCCAGTGAAAGGAAAGATCGTCACAGTGCGAGGTGAAGAAGAGTATATGGTGAGTCATCTCAATTCCTTCCACTACATGGAGATGGACGGGGAATTCATAGAAACTCCTTGTCAGAACTTCGAAGAGGTCCCTCAGACTTTGGCATCAACTGAAGTCACTACCAACAAACCTCCGCTGAAGATGGCTTCTCTCAAGGGTGCCAGGGCTATAATTGAAGAAGGTGGGTGTACCAATTGGGGACAGCTCCCTGATTTCACTCACAAAACTGACAAATTTGGTCTGGGCTTTACTACAGGGGCTCATAGGGCTGTTAGGCGCGCACGGATTGGAAGACCTCCTCTCCACATCAAGAATCAGGGAGTTAACGCAATTGAGGACAGTGAAGAAGATTCAGACATCGATAGTTGGATCTACCCAACAACCAATGATGGACTGAACAACTGGACGACGAAGGACTTCATACTTGTTTCTTTTATTCCGCAGTAATTGACCTTTGTTTTTAAGATTTGTAATAAATTGTTTAAAACTTTATGGCCCGGTGCCTTGCCCGAGGCACCTTGGTTTTGCTTGAGAGGGCTTATTATTTGTCATTTCATATATCATTAATAAAGCATTGGACGTTTCTTGCATTACAAATTTTGCACTCCTTGTTTTTCTTTTTTGTCTCTCGTTTTATCAAAACAACTATTCTCTTACACACACTCACGTATCATAATGCAGATCCATATCCACTCTAGATCCTATTGATAACGACTCTGCTACTACCAGTTATGACTTCAAAAATCCGATCAACCAAGCCAAGGACGAAGGTGAGGATGATTGTGAGGTGCCTGGAGAACTTGCTAGACTATTACAGCAGGAAGAAAGGGCCATACAGCCTCATGAAGAGCCAGTTCAATCAGTAAATTTGGGTACAGAGGAAGACATGAAAGAGGTTAAGATAGGTGCGAATCTGGAGCCTAGTGTCAAACAACGGTTAATACAGATGCCACACGACTATGTTGAGATCTTCGCCTGGTCCTATAAAGACATGCCTGGTTTGTACACTGATATTGTGGTTCATCGCTTGCCAACTAAAGAAGACCGCCCTTCGGTAAAGCATAAGTTCCACCGTATGCGCCCTGAAATGTCAGAGAAAATCAAAGCAGAGGTCATGAAACAGTTCGATGCAGGGTTCTTAGTTGTCACTTCTTACCCACAGTGGGTTGCCAACATTGTTCTAGTACCTAAGAAGGACGATAAGGTACGAATGTGTGTGGGCTATAGATATTTAAACAGGGCAAGCCCCAAGGATGATTTTCCACTTCCTCACATCGATGTTTTGGTCGACAACACCACGCAACATAAGATCTTCTCTTCATGGATGGTTTTTCTGGCTACAACCAGATCAAGATGGCTCCTGAAGACATGGAGAAGACAACCGTCATTATGCAGTGGGGCACCTTCTGTTACAAGGTAATGCATTTTGGATTGAAGAATGTTGGGGCAACGTATCAGCGCGCCATGGTCTCTTTGTTCCACGACATGATTCACCATGAGATCGAGGTTTATGTTGATGAAATGATAGCTAGGTCCCATACTGAGGAAGAGCACCTTGATCATCTCCAGAAACTGTTTGACAGGTTAAAGACGTACAAGCTGAGGTTAAATCCGAACAAGTGTACCTTCGGGGTGAGGTCTGGTAAGCTTCTGGGTTTTGTTGTCAGTGACAAAGGTATTCAAGTGGAACCTGCAAAGGTAAAAGCCATACAAGAGATGTCGGCTCCCCGCACAGAAAAGGAGGTTAGAGGTTTCTTGGGACGTCTGAATTACATTGTCAGATTCATTTCACATATGACTGCTACTTGTGAGCCATTCTTTAAGCTGCTGAAGAAAGATCAAGTGGTAAAGTGGAATGATGAGTGTCAGATCGCTTTTGAAAGAATCAAGGAATACCTTCAAAAACCACCAATTTTGATGCCTCCAGTTGAAGGAAGACCCTTGATTTTATACTTGACAGTGCTAGACAATTCAATAGGGTGTGTGTTGGGGCAACATGACGAGTCTGGCCGAAAAGAGCATGCTATTTACTACCTTATCAAAAAGTTTACCGACTGTGAGACCCGATACTCATTGCTCGAGAAAACTTGATGCGCTTTGGAATGGGCTACTCAACGGTTGAGACAGTATATGTTGACTCACACCACTTTGTTGATATCAAAAATGGATCCAATCAAGTATATTTTCGAGAAGCCTGCCTTGTCCAGAAGAATAGCAAGATGGCAGATGATCTTAACCGAGTACGACATCCAATACACAACCCAAAAAGCAATCAAGGGGAGTGTATTGGTAGATCATTTGGTGCATCAGGCCGTGGATGACTACCAGTCCATGAATTTCGAGTTCCCGGATGAGAATATCATGTTGGTAACCGACTCCGAAGAACCTGGACCAGATTAAGGACCCGAGGAGGGATCCCGATGGTATATGTATTTTGATGGAGCCTCGAACGCGTTGGGTAATGGAATTGGTGTTGTAATTATATCTCCTGAGGGCTATCATACTCCGTTCACCGCCCGATTATGTTTCAACTGCACCAACAATATGGCAGAGTATGAAGCATGTATCTTAGGTCTTCGAGCTTCTATTGACCTGAGGATTAAGTGCTTGAGAGTATTCGGAGATTCCACTCTGGTGATAAGCCAGATCAAAGGCGAGTGGGATACGAAGCACCTGAATCTTATTCCTTACAAATAATATGTACTGACATTTCTCCCACACTTTGAGGAGGTAACCTTTGAACATTTCCCAAGAGAGGAGAATCAGTTAGCGGACGCGCTAGCTACCATGTCTTATATGTTCAAAGTCAGGTGGGACAATGAAGCTCCCCAGATTACCATTGAGAGGTTGGAAGAACCCGCACATTGCTGTGACATTGAGACTGAAGAGGTAGCAGATAAACCCTGGTTCCATGAGATAAAGAGGTATCTTGAAGCTCAAGAATACCCCAAGGGGGCATCTGTTAATGACAAGAAATTTCTGAGAAGGTTCGCTGTGAAGTTCTTCATCAGTAATGGAATCCTCTATAAGTGTAACCATGATTCAACCTTACTGCGGTGTGTAGACAAAAGCGAGGCGGAAAGGATCATGGCAGAATTACATGAAGGTACCTTCAGAACTAATTCCAGTGGACATACCATGGCGAAGAAAATACTACGAGCAGGATATTACTGGTCCACTATGGAAGCCGATTATTATCAGCACTCTCGAACTTGTCATAAGTGCCAAGTCTATGCTTATAAGGTGCATATACCTCTAGTTCCTCTGAATATTTTGACAGCTCCTTGGCCCTTTGTGATGTGGGGCATCGACATGATCGGCGAGATCAGACCTACTGCGTCTAACGGGCATCACTTCGTTCTGGTAGCAATTGATTATTTCACAAAGTGGGTTGAGGCAACTTCCTTTTCTATAGAAACCAAGAACGTCGTGGCACAGTTTATCCGACACAATCTGATATGTCAATATGGTGTACCAGAGAGGATCATTACTGATAATGGTACAAATCTCAATAACACGATGATCACCGAACTCTGCAAACAATTCAAGATTCAGCATCATAACTCTTCTCCTTACCGACCGAAGATGAATGGGGTTGTTGAAGCGGCTAACAAGAATATCAAGAAGATTGTGCAGAAGATGATGGTGACATACAAAGACTGGCATGAGATGTTACAGTTCGCTCTTCATGGGTATCGTACCTCAACATGGACGTCGACAGGGGCAACACCCTACTCCTTGGTGTATGGCATGGAGGCAGTCCTACCCATCAAAGTCCAGATACCCTCTCTCAGGATTATGAAGGATGCAGGGTTAAACGAGGAAGACTGGATCCAAACCCGACTTGATCAGCTGAATCTAATCGATGAAAAGAGACTTACTGCTATTTGTCATGGTCAGACGTATCAAAAGCGAATGATCAAGGCTTTTAACAAGAAAGTTAGGCGTCGAGAATATCAAGTCGGGGATCTGGTGATAAAGCGCATCATACTGCCGCAAGGTGATCCCAGGGGAAAATGAACCCCCACATATGAAGGGTCATTTGTGGTTAAGAACATTTTCTCGGGAGGAGCAATGATTCTAACCACCATGGATGGTGACGACCTTCCTCACCTCGTCAATGCAGACATAGTGAAAAGAGACTACACATAATCAAAGACCCTCTAGGTTGACTGGACTAGGCAAAAAATAAGGGCTTTCCGGCGAACCAAAAGGGTTCGGGCAAAAGTAAGGGATGAAAATGAAAAAAAATTGTACAATCGGCAAGTCGAAAACCGGAAAAGGCGACTTGGGCAAAAAGGGGTATCCCGGTGGACTGAAAACCTGAAAGGGCGGTCCAGGAAAAAATTAGGGATCAAAGTGTAACACTATGTCTCATTGGATCACCTTGCAGCCAGACTTCGGTATCGACTATCAAGCTCAGACGGCGCCAATCAATCTGATCAACCTTCGACCAAGCAGCAAAGTGATGGGACGCTTGAAGATATAAAGGCAATAGCAGAGTTGAAACCCAATGGGATTATCTTACATAGCTGTTTTTTCTTTCTTTTACACAAATTGTAATTTCTATCTTTCGGCGGCGTTCTCTTACTGGGACGTCAGCCTCTTTGTACAAACGCCTATTATAGGTTAACTTCTAAAATCAATACAACTCATTTTCACAAGAAATTTCAAATTGTTTTTTCTTTTTTCTGTTTTATTTTGCAATAACGTCCAATGATTCATTTTTTATATATGCATTTGGAAATAATTGCTGCTCATAAATATTTACATAAAAAAGAAAAGACGATTACTCGTAATTCCAGGAACAAGGAAAACAAGAAGTGTCCAAAACCTTACAGTTACTATGCCCATCAGGTACAGGGATAGATCCAGCTTGAGAACATGAGAAGTGGTACATACACTCCCCACAGAGTAAAAGTATCCAAAGACAACGACGTCAGCTTTCCTGAATAAGACACAACTCTGCCCAACTAAGGTTCACAATCGCAAGCGAGTCAATAAATTATTCCTCAAACAGAGTTTATTTCTCTCACAAGCAGGAATTCAGTCTCCAATAGAATTCACCGGCAACGGAAATTCATCCCCAGCTGAGTTATTTTTCCAAGTCGGCAGAACCATCAACAGAGTATCTCCTCTCCAACAGAGTTATTCCCTGCAGAGTTGTCTTCAGACAGAGTCTCATCCGGCAGAATACTTACCAGCCAAGGGGAAAACCCCCAGCACAAGCATCTTTGTTCACCATCCCCCAACAGAAGCAAAGGAATTATGGTTTGTTACAGCAGTCAAGAATACCATTTCTTACGCTCTCCAAACAGCAGCCAGGGATTTATTTTCCCGGACTCCGATTATTACGTCAGCATTTCATGTTCATACATCATGACATGTGCATACATCACATATAACATAGTCTCATTTATTTTGAGAACGTCATTATACAATGCATCTCATGCATCACGTATAAGTAACCATGTATTTCTTTTAGGAAAGACAGTTATTATCAACAATTTCCAGCAAGTCCATGATCAACACTCGAGCCTAAACAGAGTAATCATCGGTGCGACAAGAACAACCTTACCCAGGTTCCCTCTGCAGTTTTACCCAAACTCATTCCGAAGCAGCCCTACTATCCAGGCTTTCATGTCGAAGTAACCCTACTATCCAAGATCCTTCTCACAGCCCTACTATCCAGGCTTTCATATTGAAGTAACCCTACTATCCAGGTTCCCTCTCACAGCCCTACTATCTAGGCTTTCATATCGAAGTAACCCTACTATCCAGGTTCCTTCTCACAGTCCTACTATCCAGGCTTTCATATCGAAGTAACCCTACTATCCAGGTTCCTTCTCACAACCCTACTATCCAGGATTTCATATCAAAGTAACCCTATTATCCAGGTTCCTTCTCACAACCCTACTATCCAGGCTTTCATATCGAAGTAACCCAGCTATCCAGGTTCCTTCTCACAACCCTACTATCCAGGCTTTCATATCGAAGTAACCCTACTATCCAGGTTCCTTCTCACAGCCCTACTATTCAGCCTTTCATATCGAAGTAACCCTACTATCTAGGTTCCTTCTCACAGCCCCACTATCCAGGCTTTCATATCAAAGTAACCCTACTATCCAGGTTCCTTCTTACAGCCCTACTATCCAGGCTTTCATATCTAAGTAACCCTACTATACAGGTTCCTTCTCACAACCCTACTATCCAGGATTTCATATTGAAGTAACCCTACTATCCAGGTTCCTTCTCACAGTCCTACTATCCAGGCTTTCATATCGAAGTAACCCTACTATCCAGGTTCCTTCTCACAGCCCTACTATCCAGGCTTTCATATCAAAGTAACCCTACTATCCAGGTTCCTTCTCACATCCCTACTATCTAGGATTTCATATCGAAGTAACCCTACTATCCAAGTTCCTTCTCACAACCCTACTATCCAGGCTTTCATATCGAAGTAACCCTACTATCCAGGTTCCTTCTCACCGCCCTACTATCCAGGCTTTCATATCGAAGTAACCCTACTATCCAGGTTCCTTCTCACAGCCCTATTATCCAGGCTTTCATATCGAAGTAACCCTACTATCCAGGTTCCTTCTCACAGCCCTACTATCCAGGCTTTCATATCGAAGTAACCCTACTATCTAAGTTCCTACTCACAGTCCTACTATCCAGTCTTTCATATCGAAGTAACCCTACTATCCAGGTTCCTGCTCACATCCCTATTATCCAGGCTTTCATATCGAAGTAACCCTACTATCCAGGTTCCTTCTCACAGCCCTACTATCCAGGCTTTCATATCGAAGTAACCCTACTATCCAGGTTCCTTCTCATAGCCCTACTATCCAGGCTTTCATATCGAAGTAACCCTACTATCCAGGTTCCTTCTCACAGCCCTACTATCCAGGCTTTCATATCGAAGTAACCCTATTATCCAGGTTCCTTCTCACAGCCCTACTATCCAGGCTTTCATATCGAAGTAACCCTACTATCCAGGTTCCTTCTCATAACCTCACTATCCAGGTTCCTCCTCTCTTATCCCCAAACAGTGATCCATAACACTGTAAGACCGTGACCTGATCAAACACGATTGGTTTCGCATTTCCCTAGTATGTCGCGGTGCAGCGTATACCTCGACCAGATACACAGTTCACTTCTGCTTCCCAAACCAGAATTATTCCCCAGTAGAGTAACGGACAACCGAAGCTCCTAAAACTCTATTTCCCTCAAGACAGAGACCATCGTTCCCCAGCGGAGTCCTCCTCAAACAACATGTATACGGGTTCTCGCAAAGGAATCTCTTATGCGATCGACGCTTCCTCGGATGGCATATTTAAGCCCATCTCTGACAATTCTCTAGCAACTTCAATATGGCATCTATAAGCCCATTCCCGATATCACAAATCAAACATCACTTCATGCGAGTGCAAATTTCTGGGCACTCTAGTGTTCAATCATCTTCCACCTTTAGATCACGAAAGGCAGACGAGCCAATCTACATCCTCAGGTTTAAGAAGATTGAACGGGGGCAGATGTTGTACTCCAAAATTTTCCCTCCCATATTTCTCAATACATGTCAAGTGAGGTCCTCAAATTGCTCAAGGAAGTCCAAGAGTTGACCAGACAAACTCTCTCCTAATGCAGTCTACCTCAAATTAGGGTTTCATTTTTCATCAAGATGCTTGAGTCCAAAGGATCCCAAATGCTCACCATTGTCCTAATATGATCTCAAGCTCATCCATGTCAAGTTTCAAGTCTTGCAGAGGAAGTTTTCTCAGTCAATTGCTCAAAGGCCTGAAAATTGACTGTGCTGGGGCAAAAGTCAACTTTGTCCTACATACAGTCAAACTTCAAGATTTTTGGTCAAAATTATCATTTTGAAGTATTATTCATCATTTGATCAAGGGTTGATCATGATTCATCAAGGATTGCTCACAATTCATCAAAACCCAAGAGTTGCTAAATTAGGGTTTTGTAGGAAACGTCAACCCAACTTTGACCAAACATAACTTTCTTATACTTTATTATAAATGACCCATCCAAAGCTCATTTTTAAGAGGATTCAATGACTTACAATTCATATTCATCTTACAAGTTCAAAATATGCACTCACAAAAAGATATGAATTTTGACATTATAGGTCATTTTGAAAAGTCAACAAAAACACCTTTTGGGTCAAAGCTTCATACAGGAACATGGAAGACTCAATTGAGATGAGACCAAAAGGGTTGCTTATAGGACATCCTAAGATTTATAAAAATTCCAAGGACACCTCTCTAGGGTCAAAATTGAGATAGTTATGCATTGGCCAAGTTGACCTTTTTTGCAAAATTGCCAAAAGTCAAATGTGCTCAAATTTGCATTTTTTGCTAAATGGGCTCAAGTTTTTATGCTTGCACTTAAATGATAACATAGTCCACGAACTATGGGACCCTCCATGCTTTATTTATTCATTTGTTTAATTTATTTTGATTTTTATTCATTTAAAATTCAAATAAAATCAAATAAATCTAAATAAATCATATAATGTGTTTTAGGGATGATTTTTACATTGAAAGAAGATCTTATATGTTGTCAATTGAGAATCAATTCTTGCAAGGCTAATTTTGTTGGAAAAAGATTGGATTTCAGCAAAATTGGAAAGAAATCAAATGCCATACAAGACCAAATCAAATCCTCATAATGGGCAAGATTGAGGTCGTTTTTGTTGACCTAATAGGTTGTATTACATATACAGAAGCAAGCCAGGGCATCGGAGGAGGTTGAGCAGTCGTAAAAGAGAAAAACAAAACTAAAAAAATTCAAGAAAAAGTGGTGATCCAATTTACATATTAGAGGCAAATTTGTACCATTCTCATGACACCAACAGATTCTTGGACATCTCCAGAAGGAATTCCAACCATTTGCAAGCTCTCTCACGCCTGAATCATAGGTACAGAAGTCACGATTTTGTCTCAAAACTTTGATTTCGTTCTCATTGGTTTACACATCATTAGCATGTTTGGTTCATATATTGTTGTTTGTCAGTAAATTTGCAAGCTTTTGGTATTGTTTAATTGTGTTTTTAGTACAGAAATCAAGAGATGCCATGGTTAGGGTTTCGTGCTCTTGATTAGGGCTTTGCAGGATAGGTAAAATTGGACATTAATTCTGGTACCATGAGACTCGTGAGGATGAGACGAGTTGATTGGTACCAGCCATGTCCATTTATCTTGAGCCTACACAATTTTGGAGATGGACAGGGATATAACTATAGCAAGTGTCTGTAGGTAAAAGTTTGTTTACCTAAAAAGATGGTTGGGAGAAAGACGACGATGCGTGTCACCCCCTGGTTGGGCAATTTGAATTTAGCGCATTTTTTAATTTAATCTTTGTTTTTTCATATATTGGATTTTGTTTTTATTATATATACAAGTAAATCAAATGGCTCAGTTGGAAAGCGTGCAGGGGAAAAGTGTAGAGGACCTGGGTTCGATCCCCAGGTCCCAACCTTTATTTCATGTTTTTCTTCAATAGGTAATCCAACATATAGAAAATCAAGAAGTGCACCATATACCACCAGGATCTGGCCATCCAACTCATCAGCGCTCCAGATCAACGTACCACCATTGGAGGACCACCATATGCCCCAAGTCAACAGCCACACTGGATCATGCAAAGTCAAACGGGCCTGGATCTTTTGGGCTCAAAATCTCAACAGCACCCCCCCATAATTGCTAATACAAGCCCATATTTCTTTCCTTTTTCTTTTAGTTTTTTTTAATCTTTCAATATTTATTTTATTCACTTTAATTTACAAATTAATTAATTTTTCATAAAAAAACCATAAAATCAATAATTCATAAAATTAGGATTAGTTTTTTTTTATTTATCAAAATTAATTTAATTTAGTTTAATTTAGGAAATTGTAATTTGTTTTCAAAAATAAAATCAAATAGAAATTAGGTTAGACTTTTCCTTTAATTTTATTTTGCTATTTTTCTCAAATAAATAAAAATACAAAAAATATGCTTTTAGACGAATTAATTTATTTTTCTTAATTAAAATTAATTAGACTTAGGATTTTCCTTTAATTTAGCAATTCCATTATTTTCTCAAAACAAAACAAAAACATGTTTTTAACTAATCGCAATTAGGTTTAGGCAAGGGTCAAAACCCTAGTTGTCTCGTTTTGATTTATCGCGCGCGTACTATTGTTTTTACGATATTGTTGTAACTGTTCATGGTTTGTAATAGTCTAATCTAGGGCTTTTATTTATCGCTTTTTCCCGGGTTTTTGGCTATGTAATTAACCCCCCTCCCCGAAGCCTTGTAATAGTGTAGATTTACTTTCTTGCATTTTAATTCTCGCAAACATTTGACTGTTTAGATGTATGCTAATAGGATTGTATGACAAGAATGCATGACAGATTAATACAGCTAGAAAACCATAAATGTGTAAAGACTAAATAATTGAAGACAGATCACTCGCACATATCACTCTTAGGGTATACTCACACTTCGTTTGCCTTCGGTAAACGATCATTAAGTATATGGTGTCTTAGTGGTTTCCCTCTTGTCTAACAAAGATCAAAATGTCTCGTTCGAATGTTGCCTTAGAAATGTTGCCTCGAATATGATCTTAAGACTCTAGGGTTATTACTAGGATGTCCTAACATTGCTCTAGTGATCATACGTCCCTTTCGAATTGACCCTTACAACTCCAACGGCTAGGGTTACCTACTCACTAATAGTAGGATAACACGGTCTAAAGGAAACAAGAACAGAAACGGTCTTTCTTCGAGTAGGTAGATGCTAGTAGGTACTTGCTCAAATCAAAACTTTTCACACTTACACTTTCCAAACAAATTTTCAAAACAACTTCGTCACACCTTTGAGGACTGATACAAGGGTTATCACGAAGTAAAACATTTTCAAAAACAAATCGCATACACAAGCAATTTTAAGAGATGAGCAAGTACCTAAGAGCCCATGGAAAACCATGGATAGAAAGGGTGCTAACACCTTCCCTTTTTATAATCTATCCCCCGCACTCAGAATATCTCGAAAAAGGATTTTTGCTGTACTTTTTTCCTTTCCAATTGGATGAAATAAAACTCGGTGGCGACTCTTACTTACCGCGACATTTTGCGAACAAAAAATGCAAAACACAAACCAGCATTTCAAACAGTCGTTTTTGTCACCGTATCACACAAATAGACAAAATACTCAGAGATACGAAGGCTATAGCAGAATGGAAAGCCCATGGGATTTTTTGTACACATAGCAATCTTTTCTTTGTATCAAAATTTTTCTCTTTTATGACAACATTATCTTACTAGAATGTTGGTCTCCTTGTACAAAAAATACTTATTCTAAGTCAATACAAAATATTCCTTTGAAAGTGAAAAAACTATTTGTCTTTTCTTTACGCTTGTTTTGTTTACAAAAACGTCCAATGATTCATTGTTGAGCATATGCATTTGAACATAATTATTGTTTATAAATAAACAAAATAAAAAGAGGCAATTACTGATAGGTTGAAAGGATAGGAAAATATCTCTAGGCTATCCTATAAGTAATCCCCTACAGTACATCATTTAAATCCCCAGTGGAACAAAACTTCAAGTTTTTAATCCCCAGTAGAAATCGTCAAATTTCTCAGGATTCCCCAAACAGATCTTACAAGCAGTACATGGCATTGCCCTCACCACATGATTTACTTCTCTAAACAAAAATTCATCAACACTTAGATTTCACAACATGAAGACTTATACTTACATATCGTCAGCAGCATTCAGGGATTTATTTTCCTCAATCAAGCAGCAATACAGCAAATCAGCTCACATGCGCATACATTGCATCCATATATCATAAACATTGAAAAAGCAAATACATTGCATCATACATTTCATGCAACATAACTTTGTGTTTTAACTAACATTTTACCCTTTTCAGGATAAGATTAACAATTACCATTAACAACATGTAACCTTGATACAGTACGGATATACCCCAGACACGAATGCCATTCTGATACTCATTCAGATTCAACTTTCAAATACAGTTCAGATATGCTCCAGACACGGATGCCATTCTGATACTTATTCAGATACAACTTTCAAATACAGTTCAGATACGCTCTAGACACGGATGCCATTCTGATACTCATTCAGATACAACTTTCAGATACAATTCAGATACAGTTCGGATACGCTCCAGACACGGATGCTATTTTGATACTCATTCAAAAAAAATCAACTTCCAGATATATTTCAAATACGCTCCAGACACGGATGCCATTCTGATACTCATTCTTTCAGTTTACAAATTACAATTCAACAAGCATTCTTGGATGGCATCTACAAGCCCATCTCCAACAAGATTCTATCACCTCTGCAAATGGCATCTTTAAGCCCATTCCCTCAACCATATATCGTTGAGTGCAAATTTCTGGGCACTCTAGCGTCCAATCATCTTTCACCTTCGAGTCCCGAATGGAAAAACTCACCAAACTAACTCTTCAGGTTTAAGAAGATTGAACATGGGCAGCTGTTGTACCCCAAAATTTTCCCTCTCATTTATCAATATTTTCTCACAAGATCTCTTTGACTCAAGACTGGATTAGGGTTTGACCAGCTCAATACATCTCATCACGCGCTGATGACCCAAAATTAGGGTTTGGGATTGCACAAGGATTTTTGGACTATCAATGTTTCATATGGCCTTCAAGTATCATTATGGACCCCTAAGAGTACACATGTCAAGTTTCAAGCCTTGATTCACATTTTTGATCAATCAATTGGATAGTTGACCTAAAAATCAGCTGTATTAGAAAAAAGTCAACCATGGCCAATTTACAGTCAAACTTCATAAGTTTTGATCCACATCAACATTTTAGACTCATATGTATCATTTGATTAAGTTTGGACCATAATTCCTCAAGAAATTTGATCAAATCATCAAAAGGGCAAAATGGTCAAAATTAGGGTTTTGACTGAGAAAGAGAAATTTCTGATTTTTGACCTAACAAATGACCAATTGGTTTGAAGCATGATTTCAAGGGTTCAATTGCATCATCATGACCTAATGACATGTTTCAAAACATTGCAAATCCATTGGATTGACAGATGAAATTTGCAGTCAACTAATTAAAAGTCAACTGTATACTAAAAAGTCAAACTTTGACTTTTTAGTCGAAATCAAGTGCCAAGGATCACAATTCATCAAACCATGTCAAAATGTGAAACTTGTTCATCAAGAAATAAAAAATTGAAGATTTTGTTTTGAAATGTGAAATTTTCTTAACTTAGAAATTTTTCTAAGTATAGAAAATTTCTTATTTTTTCTCAACTTTAAGCCAAATTCTCACCATGATACAAGATGATTCAAAGAAAGTTCTAAACATGAAAGTTGTAGATCTCCGTGAAATCTAAAACTTTTCTTCACATATTTTTCCCTAAAGATGCTTGGATCTCAAGATATAATTTTGTGAATACATGCCCATGAACTAAAATAACTTAGTGAAATTTTGCCCTAATTTAGGCAAGTTTTGACCTAACTTCATGGCAGTTTTTCACCTAGGTCCAAGAGGAATCTTGAATTGAATTTCAAAGATGAGTTATAGAGCATATTTCAGTCTTTCCAAAATGTCCAAGAACTCCTTGAGATCATTTTTTAGTAGAGAGAATCGAAGAGAAGAAGTTGGCAATTTCTCACTTTGATTTCAAGCCATTTCATGAAGAACAAAATTCAAATATGAACATATGTTGCCTAATCCTTGCTTTACAGGTCTCAAACCTGTTTCTCACTTCATAATTTAATGCTTACACATTTGATAAATCCTTAATCTAAGCATAAGAGTCTTTGTCCAAATTTTAATTCCATAAATGGCACAAAGTTGCCATTGCCATTTTAGAAAAGTATAACTTTTGCATTTGTCAACTCCTTGAGCATTGGACCTGTTTTCTCTGCACACACAAGTCCTATAAACTAAAAGCAAGTTGTTTAGGACTTGTACCAACTCCAAGCAGGTCTGTACAAGCATGAGGAGAGTTGTCTCTTCACTTTTCTTAAAAGGCAAGCAATAGAGCAAAAAGCCTACATTTGAGAAATCTGTTGTGAAGCTGACCTAAAACCTTCTCTATACTTATACACAAACACATTGCAACCTAAAAGACGATTTCTCAAGGCTAAAAACTCTCTAAAACTCCCTATCACCAAAAACCTGTCATAACTTGCAGTTTGAGACCAAGCATAGCAATCCAAAAATCTACTCGTGCGTTTCAAGTTCTAATCACTCAAACACTTAACCTACCTTATATTTAAGTGTTCCAGACCATCACCCCTTTACTGTAACTCCTCCTTCTCCATCTGCCATTTTTGTTTTTTAAGCTTGCAGGTTGATTTGGATAGGGAGATTCAGGCACTTTCAAGATAAGGTAAAGATTGGAACATACTCAGGGAGGTTCAGGCAAGCTAAAGGGATCTTCAGGCCTTCATAAAACTCACTCAAACTCCATTCACGGTCTCAGCTAAAGAAGGTAAGAACTCTAACTTCTATCTCTTCATACAGACATCCATTGGTCTCGATTTGTGAAGGAAAAATGTAAATATTATTGTGCTAAAGCCAACCATGTGTATAGATTTCATTTATGTTCATTGTGTATAGAGAATTTTAGATTTCAAATTTCTGTAAAAATTAGGTTTAAAATTATGGCCATTGAAATTAGCTTTGATCTTTGACTGATAGTTTACATGAGTTACATGGTTGAAATCGTGGGAAAAAGTACTACCATTTTCATGTTTGAAGTTTCCATTTTCATGGAGAAATGAGAGAGATATGATTGGTCTGGCTAGCTTGAGGAAGAAGATGAAGTACAGGGCAAGGAGGCGTTATGTGTTATGTGTTTTATATTTAATATGAACTAACTAATGTACAGCCACCCCAGTGGCAAGGCAGCGCGCTGAGAATGCCAAGGTCATGGATTCAAGCCTTAGTACCTGCCTTTTGCATATTTTCTCATTTTTGCCATTTTTCTCATTTTTGCAGCGTTGGGCTTTTGTTCATTTGGGCTTGTTTTTTTTCCTAATGTCACCTCCTGATTACTCAGGACACCCCTGGCCCAATTTATTTTCATTCATTTATTTTACTTTTGTTTATTTCATTAAATATTTTTCTTTGGCATAAAAAATCATAAAAAAATATAAAACATGATAAGTATTGCATTTTATTTATTTTATTTTATTTTCACATAAAAAATATTTTTCTTAAATTATATACTAACTATTTTTCTTAAATAAACTTGTAAAATAAAATAGACTTAGGTATATTTTTATCCCTTTTTATTCATACTTGTAAATATTTATTTTGACATATAGAAAGACTAAGTATCTTCATAAATATTATTTATTATATTAAGACAAAAAATATACAAAAATAATACTTAAAGAACTCTATTTTCTTTTAAATTAGAAATTAGGGTTAATCACTTTTCAAGAAATAATTTCTCTTTTTTAATATTATTAGGATTAGGTCAAAACTCTTTTGCATATGAAAAAACAAAGCAAATTTCTTTTTTGCATATATATAACACTGCATATTTAATTTATATTGTATATTATTTATTCAAATATTTGTACAAATTCGATTTGGTTGTAATAACTTAATTAGATTTACATTATTGCAAATCCCCATTCATAATTTGTATATCTCCCTCCCATACAATGTTGTAATAGCGTAGTAATCCTTAAATTACGCAATTTACCACTTTTATATAACATGCTAGTAATTAGGGTTTGAATGGCAAGATAAAAATAATCAAATAGAAAACCCTAATCCAAGACAAAATCAAGCATGAAAATAACACACTTGCACACAAGCACCCTTAGGGTTACTCCACTTGGTTGCCTTACACAAAAATGGCCATATTACGCATGCGAAGTATCTTGGCAAAACAAACAAATATAAGATCATAAGTCTCTCAATGACGCTATTCAAAGTTGCCTTACAAAATGATCATGGTCCCACAAAAATGCTAAGATACTTTGCAACATTGTTAATCATGGTTATACAATGACCCACGCCCGTCCCGTTTATATCCAAAGATAGGGTTGCTTACCAAATCAATGGTAAGACAACAATGTCAAAGGAATAGAAAATGAACAAGAAAGACATTTGAGTAGGTAGATTACTTCTAGTTACTTGCTCTATCTTCAAACAACTATCCTTGCTATTTTCAAAACAAACACACACATTTCCAAACATCTTACAAACGTTGAAAACATTTTCAAAAAGACAAACATCTTTGTATACATTCTTACGAACGAGAATCATTACAAAGATTGCCTAAACAATGGCCTCTTTTACAAAATACTTTCAAAAACCACACAAAGCACAATTTCAAAACAAAAGCAAGTGATCTAGCAAGTAACTAAGAGCCCATGGAAAACCATGGATCAAAAGGGTGTTAATACCTTCCCTTTTCATAATCTACCCCCCGAACTCAAGAAACAATCTCAAAGGTCTTTCCTGTGCTTTTTCACCTTTCCTTTTGGATAAAAGAAAAGTTGGTGGCGACTCTTGCTAACCGCAACATTTGCGATAAAACGCAAAACCCTCAAGTCAGTTCTCCCACCGTATCACAGAATCCCTTGACAAGCTAGAAAGAAATAGTGTTTTATGTCGCCAGGTCGAACAAAATAGAAAAAATTGTCCCACTAGGCCTACAAGCTCAATAACATAAAAATTGTATGCAAACCGTCTTTACTTTTTTAAGTTCTAAACTGTGATGCGGTGGGAGAACTGACTTGAGGTTTTGTGTTATGTTCGTAAATGTTTCGGTTTAGCAAGAGTCGCCACCGACTTTTTATTTTATCCAAAGGAAAGATCAAAAAGCACAGGAAAGACCTTTGAGATTATTTTTGGGTTCGGGGGGTAGATTATGAAAAGGGAAGGTGCTAGCACCCTTTTCATCCATGGTTTTCCATGGGCTCTTAGTTACTTATTTTAGATCACTTGCTTTTTCTTTTCAATTGTTTGAAATGGTGCTTTGTGTGTGGTTTTGAAAGTATTTTGAAAAGAGGCCTTTGTCTAGGCAACCTTTGTAATGATTCTTGTTTGAATGTATACAAAGGTGTTCGTCTTTTGAAAAATGTTTCAATGTTTGAAAGTTTGTTTGGAAATGGTTGTTGTGTATTTTTGAAAATAGTAAGGATGGTTTGCAAGTTTAATCAAGTAACTAGGAGTTGTCTACCCTACTCAAAGATATTTCCTACACATTTTTAACCCTTTGACAATGTTGTTTTACCATTGTATTTGGTAAACAACCTTGACTTTAGATGTTAAACGGGACAGGCGTGGGTCATCGTATGACCATGATAGCAATTGTGCCAAGTATCTTAGCAAGTTTTTTGAGGGTCTAGATCATTTTTGTATAGGCAACCAAGATAGCGTCATCGAGGAACTATGATCTTTTGTTTTTGTTTTGTTTTGCCAAGATACCTAGCATGCATACCATGGCCATTTTAAAGGCAACAAGTGGATGAAACCCTAGGGGTGCTTGTGTGCATTGTGTTATCATTTTCATGCATTTTTGTCTTGTGTTAGTCAAGCTATTTGTTTGATTTTGGTTCTTTACATACAAACCCTAATTTACTATCATGGCATATTAAAGCGATAAAATGCGTAAAAGTAAATTTAAGACTATTACAACATTATTATGGGGAGGGGGTACAAGTTTGAATAGGGGGGTATTTGCACAAAATAAAGTCCTAAAACTATTACAACCATATTGAATTTATTTGTACAAATAAATAAATAAGACAATTATTTAAATAAGCAATTAAATATGAATATGCAAAAATGTTTTTGTATTTATTTTATGTATGTAAAATAAATTGTTTATGTCTCAAAAATAAGAAAAAATATTAATGATTATTTTTGAAAAGGGTGGAAACCCTAGTTTTTTGGTTTTAAAAGAAAATGTATTATTTATTTATTCATTTTTATGTACAAGAAAATAAATAAAAATATATACAAAAGTGCTAAGAAAATAATATTTGTGAGAAAATAATATTTTAAGTGTATAATATAATAAAATAAAAATATGTAAGTATTTTAATTTTATTTACAAATTTATTTAAGAAAATAAAAGTATATATTATTTAATAAACTATTTCTATGTCCAAAAAATAATAAAAATAATATAATAAAATGTTAAAATTAAGAGAATATTTTTTGTGATTTTAAATATTTAGAAAAATAAATAAAAAGTCAGAAATATAAAAGAAATAAAAAAAAATACACAAAAATAATCAAATGGGCCAAGGGGCTGTAGAAAGCAAGCTAGGGGGTGAAAAAAGTAGAAACAAGCCAAGCCCAGCCCATCTCCACTTCGTCCCTGTCCTCCAGAACAAAAATGCGCGCTGCAACTTAAAACCTGTTCTCTATATTCTTTGCTTGAAATCAAAAACTCATAACATGACAATTATAGAGCTTTAAACCACGATTCTAACCATATAAAAAACTTGATCTAACTCTAAGAAACTAGGGAGAATTTTATCACCCCCAATTTCTGACCTAAAAAATTCAGTAACTTCAACATCCAAATTCTCCTAGCTCAGCTAACATAAATAAATTCTATGCATATGTACAGCTCAAGGGAAATGAGGACTACATTTTTTCTTCACAAACCTAAGCCTAATGATTCCTAAATAAGGAGATAGAAGTTTGAGAAATACCTGTTTCAGTCAAGTTCGAGTATGGCAATGCAGCAACTTTCAGTGAGGCCTGAGGTTCTTTTAAGCTTGCTTGATGTTCCCTTGACCTTTCCCAATGCTCAACTTGATTTGAAATGGCTTGAATCTCTCTATAGAACTCAACCTGCAAACTCAGAATTTGAAAATGGTGAAGCTTGAAAATGAAGTTACAGTTGCTTGAGAATGGTTGGGATAGCTTAGGTGCATTGTTTAGAATGTGTTTGGAATGGTTTGGGACAAAACACATGAGGCAATGTGAAGATGGAAGTGAATCTGCGGAACTTGCCCTTTTTTGGGCAGAAGTTAGTGTTTTGGTGTATTGGAGGGTTTGAGAACTTATGGAATCGTGTTTTAGGCTTGGTGTGATATGCTGAAGTTGTTTGAAATGTGCACAAGACTTGGTTATATCAGATTACAAAGTTATCTCACTTTTGCAAGCTTTCTTGTTTTTGAAGCAAAAGGTGAGTTGACAATGCCAAATGTTGTACTTGCTAGCTCAAAGCCTGAACATGGTTGGTATACTTTTCCTGATATTTGTGGATTTAGTTTGCTGCAAAAGATTGGGTTCACAGCTCAAGAGAAACAAAATTGCAAAAGTTGTGCCTTATGGAAATGGTATTGTTACCTTTTTGCCAAAAATAGATTAAACCTTTGTATAATGCTTCATAGATCAGAACAAAACCTTTGCATTTAATTTATGAGTGTATAAAGGATTAGAACCTATAAACCAAGTACAAGCATGATCCAAACTGATTTGCAACTTGTCTCAATGTGGAAAATGCCATGTACAAAAGTGAGAAATGGCCATTTTCAATCCTTCGATTCTCCCTAAACACAAATGATCTTGGAGAGTTCTTGGACATTTTGGAAATCTTATAACATGCTCTACAATCCATATTTGAAATGAATTTTGAGATTCTACTTGGAACTATGTGAAAAATTGCCATGAAGATAGGTCAAAATCCTGCCTAAACTAGGGCAAAATTTCACTAAGTTAAAAGTTTCATGGACCCCTATTTACAAAATCATAACTTTAGATCCAAGCATCTTTTGGGAAAACTTTGTGAATAAAAGTTGTAAATTTTGTGGAGAACTACAACTTTTATGTTGGAAGTTTTGTTTGAATCCAATTGCATCATGGTGAAAAAGTTGGGCAAATTTGGGAAAAAATAAGAAATTTTCATAACTTAGAAAATTTCTAAGTTATGAAAATTTTCCATTTTAAACCCTAATTTTCAAAATTAGATTTCTTGGTGAACAAGTTTCATGTTTTGACACATCTTGATTAAAAATGACCCTTGGCACTTGATTTTGACTAAAAAATTCAAAGTTTGACTTTTCAGTGTACAATTGATTTTTGATCAGTTGACTGGAAAATTCATCTGTCAATCCAATGCTTTTGAGATCTTTTGAACCTTGTGATTAGGTCAAGATGATGCCATTGAGTCCTTGAAAACATGCTTGAACCCAATTTTCCATTGGCTAGGTGAAAAATCAGAAATTGCCCTTCTGGAGTCAAAACTCTAAAAATGACCATTTTGCCCTTTTGAAGATCTGGTCAAATTTCTTGAGGAGTTGTGGTCCAAAATTGATCAAATGGTTCATATGAGTCTATAATGTTGATGTGGATCAACAATTGTGGAGGTCCCATGCAATCAGAATCGTGAATCACCATCTTTGTGCCGATCTATACATTTTTCACCAGAACTCAAAATCCCTTGGGATTTAGACCAAGATAACTATTTCATTAATTCGTAGCCCTCGATTTAGGGGGGTAGGGACCCTTTGGATTACTAATTTTGGTTATTTTGCAGGTTTGGCAAAAAGGGACAACTGGAGAAGACGACCGGAGCTAGGGCTCTGATGCCTCTCCGGTTTAGGCAGATTATTTATATTATATATTTATGGTTTGATATAAATTAATGGATGTACAGCCGCCCTAGCTGTACAAGCGCGCACGTTAAGTCATTGGTGTCAAAGAGCCTGGGTTCGATCCAGCCTTTTGCCATTTATTTTTCCTAATATTTTCATGTTTTGAAGGATTAAACAAAACGTGCTGAAGCCATATCCTAACACCAAGGCACGCTTGGCCTGATGGTGAATGTGTTGCTTGAAGGTTTTGAGGGTGTGGGTTCAACACCCACCCCTACCCCTTTGGTTATTTTTTACACAATTCTCTATTCTTCTTGCTCTTTCCTTTCCTTGTCTTCATTTTTTTACAGAAACCTTTTTTTTTCAAAACCTTAACATTTTCACAAACCTTTGTTTTTAAAAAAAAAACCTAATTTAGTTTTTAGGTTTTCATTTAATCAACTCAAATTAAATTTTAGGTTTTTATTAAATCAATTAATTTAGTTTTTAGGTTTTTCACTAAACTTTTTCTTTTAATTAAAATCAACTTAGGTTTTTTAATCAATCTCCTTTTCAATTAATTAAACTTAATTAGGTTTTAGGTTAATCATCAAACCTATTTTTTTTTATCAAAATCACAAAACAATTCTCTTTTTTTTCTTCTTTTTACCGCTTCACGTATTTCATTATTTTTCCAATTACATACCTGCTTACGGTTTGTAATAGTTTAATTAGGGTTTCTATTTTCCCCCATTTTTACTATTTGTACCCCCATTCCTGAAGCCTTGTAATAGCGTAGAACTTTATTTTCCGCACTTTATCGCTTCTCTATAACTGTTTAGCTTAATAGGATTGTATGGTAAGATATAAAAATAATTGTAGAAAACCCTAATTATAAGACTAAAATAACTTAGCAGAAATAACTTGTACACTTACACCTCTAGGGTAACCTCCCTTGTTGCCTCAGAACAAAAACAGTCATGTCCCTCGAACGCTGGGACGCTTTAGCACTGTCCCTCGATATAAAGATCATAGTCCCTCGATGACCCTTTCGGTGCTACCTTCAGTAAATGATCTAGTCCCTTAACGATAAATGCTAAAGCGTCTCTACAAGGTTGCCTTCAATGACTGTACGATGACTCGCGCCTATCCCTTCACATCTAACGATAGGGCTTCCTAATAACTAATGGTAGGATAGAACTATCTAAGGATGAGGAAAATAATACGAAAGACTTTGAGTAGGTAGATAGTTCTTAATCACTCGCTCACAAACAAAACAAAAAACATCTTTTTTACACAAACATTTTCTGAAATATTTTCAAAAACAAACACTTTGTATGCATTCTTAACCGATACAAGAATCATTACAAAGTTGTCGTACTTAGGAATTTTCAAAATATTTTCAAACACATTCACAAAGTAGTTTTAAAATAAAGTGAGCTAGCGATTAAGAGCCCGTAGATAACTACAGATGAAAAGGGTGCTAACACCTTACCTTTTCATAATCTACCCCCTGAACTCAAAAATATCAAATGTCTTTCTTATTCTTTTCACCCTTTCCTTATTGGATAAAAATAAAAGTCAGTGGCGACTCTAGCTATCTGCAATATTTGCGATAAAACGCAAAAACAAGTTAGTTCTCCCACCGTATTACAAAAGGGATTGGTCTATTCATATCTTCCTTCTATAATATTTGATCTCCACATTCTGGCTTAATAGAAACCATAAGAATAGTGGTTGCAATTGTAACATAAAAATGATGAAAAATGCATCACTTAGCTATAAAGTCTGTTTTCTTGATGGATCACTGGAGGAGGAAGTCTATGTTAAGAAACTAGGGGTCTTTGAGATTAAAGTGAAAGAAGAGAAACTAGGCAAACTAAAAATGGTTATGTATAGATTGAAGCAAGCCCCTAGAGCCTAAAAAAATAAATTGATAATTTTCTCACCTAATTAGGATTCACCAAAAACACATCAGAACATGGAGTATATGTGAAGAATCCAGGTGAACATAATTAAGTAATCATGTGCCTATATGTAGATAACATATAAGTTACATGATCAAATGAATAAAAACTCACAAGATTCAAGGGTAGCATGATGCACGAGTTTGAAATGTCATACTTAGGTAAGTTATCTTATTTTGTGGGAATGAAGTTTGTAAACATGTGAAGTGGAGTTTTTCTTGCATAAGAAGAAATATGCAGTAGACTTTCTAAAAAGTCCAACGATCTGTCTGCTTCGACGACCAAAAATAACAATAAACGGAGGCCAAAATAAGGAACATGTACAAGAATAAGGTATGGAAAAGAGATCCAAGTCATCTGGTATTGGTATTACAAGGATTACCAGTGTAAGCATTGAAAATTCTCGTCCCAAGTTTCTAACCATAATTCCTTCCCAAGTGCCTCACACTTTATAGAAAGCACAAACCTGCATCTCTGAATAATATGTCTCTTATATCTAAAGCCTCTCTGACATAGATAATTAGAGCTGGTAGCGAAGATGGCTTTTCATATGTTTTGAGGTGCTTCCTTGATGACTCTGGTAGTTGTTGGCCATAGAAAAACACTGGTTTGAATAACCCTTCTAAAGAGAAGGAGAAATGAAGGGGAAAGTATGAGGCTGCTTCCCAAGAACAGACTCTACTTCAATAAAATATGGTAGGGCTTCAGAAGGAGGTGGAGAGGATGTTTAATCTTCAAAATGATGTGGATTCACATGCTACTCCTTCTAAATTGTATGCTAAGGTGACTAGTCTGCAAGGGTATCTGGATGATAAAGAAAACACCCTAAAAAAGGCAAAGACTTCCGTGGAGAGGCTACCCATTCAAGTTACTACAACATAGGAGGCTTTGAAAGAGGATGAGGCATCTCACAAGGAGAATATGGCGGTGTTAAAGAAATAATGCGACAATGTTATCGATGAAGGCATCAAGGTTGTCTATAACGCTTTTAGTAATGCCGCCAACAAAATAGTGGTGATGTGTCAGGGTGTCCAGGTTCCTCAGAAGAGGATGGACCTGATGAATGTGGTTTTTAATGGGGAGATTGTTAGCGACCATGAGGAGACTGAAGAGAACGAGGGATGACCTTTGTAAACTTTAATTCATTTGAGGTTGTTTATAAGGACTTTACTTGAACAAGATAATTTATTTTCTTTTCTTTGTTTAATGTTTGTCCTACTTTCTACATTATGTCGTTTTGATGACGTGTAACATTATTTGATTCTTTATTCGCCTAAAATTTTGTTTCATCATTTTCGCCTACGATTTTGTTTCATTGTTTTCACCTACGATTTTTTCATCATTCTTGCCTTTGACTTTGTTTCATCATTTTCTCCTACTATATTGTTTCATCATTTTTTCCTACAATTTTGTTTCATCATTTTTGCATTTGGGTATTTGTTTGATTCTTACTCATCCCATCATTGGGAACTGGAATAAGCTTCAACATCTATGAGAGCAGTGCCTGTCCAAAGGTCGGATTCCTTTTACTTCCCTCAGGTTTTAGCCCAGTTTGAGGTAAACATATATTGGGCTTCCCCGTATATGATATGGAGTGGCTAGATACCAAGAAAGAGTGTATCAGATGTGGCTGAGTGTGCCATAATCACCTTGTGTCAAGCTTTCTTTAATAGAAATTGACATAATTATAACATAGAGCCTTGTATCATTTATGTCAAAATATTACATAGGGGGTGATCAGTGTATTTTAATGCATATTCTCTTATGTTTATACTTAGCCATTTCCATACTTTGTTTTGTTTATTTTTCTGTTTTATTATGTTTTTAGAATTAAGTCTTTGTTTGCCTTTAATCTATTTTCATTTGTTGTTTTCAGCTTTAGCGGTTACTTGATACATGTCTACTATTCGGATCATAACTGGATCTACGAGAATTGGATTCTCGCATTCTCACATGCGTTGGAAAGCTAAGAGAAAGAACTAAAACTTTTATGTTGAAGTAAAAAGCTGATTCCTCGTACATAAGTCCTAATAATTCGTTGAAGTTTCAGACGTTAGAAAATGATTTGTTTCAGGTCGTTTTATGGGTCTGGTTTATGTTTCCAACCCAGTTTGAGTTGGTAGTGAAAAACCTTATTTTGTTTATAAGGCTTTCATCCGTGCTACAGTAACATTACCTTCTATTCACGGAAAAACACTTTGGCTTTTGTACGCTTGAATGTAGAGCTAATAATCAGAGTCGATCTGTTGTAATCGAGTTCCAACGCTTTGAGGTTTTTACTTTATCAATTAAATTTGCTTCTATTTTAATACCGTTCTATGAATTCCATTTGCTTAACCTGTTATTACATGGAATGGTTTTGATTAAATTTGTATGCTTGCATCCCTAACTTTTATTCGTAGTTATGTTGCTTTGTCGTTAATTCGCGTTTGTAATTCGTGTTTGCTTAATTCACGAGGGCTTAATCCATTATCATAATTCGGAATATAGGAATGTCAATCTATTTTATATATTTGGCGCTTGTCAGTTGATATAGAAACCAAATAGAGATCGAAGCCGTTTAAGGAATTTGTAAGGTAGAAACCTATGATAAGTCGAAAACCGAAAACAATAGATTTGCTTATTTTTATAATCTCTTATTTTAATCGCTTATTTGCTTTGTTATTTAAAATAGATCCTGAAACCATAAACCCCCCGTAATTGTTTCTCTTGGTTAATAACAATACAAGAATCCTCACGATACAATAATCGAGTTGTCGTTACCGTAACTATACTTTCAAAAAGTACTCATTTTTTATTCGTGTGCGACAACAGATCAAGGGGATATAAGTAATTATAATATATGGCCGAACTTTGGAATATTTAACTATATTACCGCTTGAATTTTGCAGCTTTCCACCTCTATGGTATGGTCTCATTAGCCAAAGTCTCTAGATTTTAGGCTCTGCTTATTTGTCTTGATCCTATATGGTTCTTCCCAATTAGTTGTGAGTTTCCTACCTCTAGAAATTTTCCCTCTGATGTCAGCCTATCTTAACACGAGATCTTCAAGTTTAAATTCTCCGGGTTAGACTTTCTTGTTGTATTTGGCTTCTTTTGTCTGCTTGAGGATTAAATTCATGAGGGAGGTGGACATCTTTCTCTCTTCCAAGAATTATACCTCTTCTCCTGTTTGCTTCAACGTTATCCTTTTCTGATAATGGGTGTTTCATCCCCCATTGAGCTATTCTACTTTGACGGGAATGAAAACTTTAGTCCTGTAGGTCAGTAGAAAGGGATTCTCTCTAGTTGTTGAATATGGCTTAGTTTAGTATACCTAGAGGACACATGGGAGTTCATATGCACAATTTCCCTTGGCCACTTCGAGTTTTTGCTTAAATACCCTAAAAAATACTTGGTTCTCCGCTTCGACTTATCCATTTGTTTGGGGATGTTCTAATGACGTGAAATATATATTTACCTTCAATTCTTATAAAACATTCTTGAAGTTATTACCTATGAATTTCCTTCTGTTATTCGTCATGACGCCTTAATGGATCATGTACCTGGATATGAAGTTCCTCTTAAAAATTTCAAGATGTTGGTTGTTGTATTCCTTGCTAGTGCTTCTGCTTTAATCCAATTTGTAAAGTAATCTACTACCATAATAAAAAATTAAGTTTCCCTGACGGGTCAAGAATATTGATCCCCCATTGTGAGAAATACCAAGGTGATGTTAACATGTGTAGTTCTAACCGGTGGTGTTGTGAATATCCCTATATTGTTGGCATAAATCATATCTTTGTAGATAAGCCTTAGCCTCTTGGACCAAGAACGACCAATAGTACCCGACTCTGATGATTTTCTTGGCCAACGAACTATCACCTAAATGTTCTTCAGCTATTTCTTCATGAACTTTACTGGGACTGTATGCAACTTCTTCTCATTCAAAGAATTTCAATTGATGGGTTGATAGTCCCCTTCGATAAAATGTTCCTTATATGAAGGAGTATGAACTGGATCTCCTTTTTACGAGGGCGATTTAAGTTGGGTTCGCCAGGAGTACTCCTTGCCAAATGAGTTTGAAGCAAGGGGATCCCCTAGCTCCATTCCTCTTTCTCTTAGAGGTTGGGGGCTTAATGGCCTGGTGTGAGGGAGAATAAGATTGGTCTTTACTGTGATTTTAAGGTCGATAATTCAATGTTGGTAGTGTCTCATTTTTAGTATGCTAATGACACTCTCATGATGTTTGATCCATTTCTAGAGAAATTATGGTGTGTTAAGCATATTATTCATGGTTTTGAAAAGGCTTTGTGTTAATTTCTCTAACAGTGGTTTTATCAAAGTTAATGTGGATCTTATATTTCTTTGTTCAGTTGGGAACTTTCTTCATTCTGAGATAGACTCTCTTTCTCTTAAGTACCTTGGTCTGCATGTGGGGGCCAACCCCTGCCTTAAGTCTACTTGGGATTCTTTGGTTGATTTATTGGAAAGAAGACTCAATTCTTTGAAGCATAAATAATTGAGCCCGAGGGTAAATTGGTTCTTCATAATTTGGTGTTTAACGTTATCCCTATCTTCTTATATTTTTTGAAAATTATTGTTACGATTTGAAAGAAGATTGTGAAGATTAAAAGAAGGTTTCTATGGGGGGCGTCAAAGGAGTGTATAAGATTTCCTGGATGAATTGGGAAGATGTGAGTAAACATAAGAGTAGAGGGTTAGGAGTAAGGAATCTCTAGCTGGTTAATCTTGCCCTTCTGTCAAAGAAGTGTTGGAGGTTGCTTGTAGGGGACTCATGGCTTTAGAGAAATATTCTTACTGCTAGATATGGAGCTACTTTTTTTACCTCTCTTAGTGGGGATAAAGTATATGGTTTTTGGTCTTATTCTTCTCTGTGGAAAGAGGTGTTTCTTCTTAGGATTAAAGAGGAAGGAAGCTTTGTTTAGTTTTATATTGGATTTTTAGGAAAGTGGGGTCAGGTTTTTATACTTCCTTCTGGAAGGACCCTTGGTTAGAGAGCGCCCCCTAAATACTAAGTTTTCTATTTTGTTCTCTCATTCTCTTCATCCTGAAGGGTTGGTGGGTGAGATAAAAGTGGTTGTTAATGGGGTATTGGCCTGGGATTTTAGACGACGCACATCTTTCTTCCTTAGAGAGTTATCTATTATTGACGAGTTTCTTTCTCAACTTAGAGATGTTATCTTTAATTTGGAAAGAGATAAATAGATAGCACACTAGTGATGGTTCTTTTTTTGTGGCCTCAGTTTACCTCATCTAAAGGGAGAGTGTGACTTCATATGTGGCCTCACATCCGATTCTGAGTCAGATCCTTCCCCTTATATTTAGTAGTTGAGTTCCATCTAAGGTCTTCGTCTTCTCTATGAAGCTTTTGTAAGTTAGAATTTCATCTAAATAAAACTTGTTTAGAATAGGGTATTTTTTATCTTAGTAGGATTTCATGTCCCTTCTATGGTTTTTTTAGTGGAAACAACTTCTCTTATTCTCGTCACTTGTGAGATAACCTCGTTAGTGTGGTATAGAGTTTTTTGGTGGTTGAGGTGCCAAGTAGTTAATCATTAGGATCATGCGGTGCTTTTTTAGTCTTCTATTTTTTAGGAGGTATGGTTAAGTTTAGGGATGAGTATGTTATGGTTTGACATGTTGTAGTTTGGTCTATTTAAAAAGCCTAAAATGACGCGTCTTTAACGGAGTCATAAAAACATCGAGAGCGTGGACGTGAAGAGCATTTTTTTGGCTTGAAAGTTGTTTTTGGGTCGACCTGGGGTAACTCTAGCACCTTCATGGATTGACTTTAGAATCTTATCATTTTCTTGCACCTATAGCGGATCAAGAGTTTCCCTAATTCAGAGTGTGGTAGTGGACCTTTTGTTCCTCTTTTGTTAATATCTATTTTTTTGATAGTGGATCTAGTTGGTTAGAGATCTAACATGTTAGTAGCGAGGAGGTTTTAAGGTAGTTGTAGTCTGGTTCTAGCGGGGTCATCTATTTTGCGTTTTTGGTTGATTGAGATTTTTTTTCTTGAGTTAAATATGTTTTTGATCCTTATAAATATCTTAAATTTTATTTTTAGTCCTTGTAAAAAAAAGACATGTTTTGGTCCCTACAAAATTTTTATACATGCAGTTTTAGTTCCAGCTATTTTCTAAATTTTTAAATTTTTGAATAATTATTTTTAATACATGTTTAATATACTATAAAAAGTTTCGTTACTAAATTTTAGAATTTTTTAAAATCAGAAGAACTAAGTATGAATTTTTCAAATTTCAAAAGATAATGATAAAAGTTATGAAAATCTCGACTTAAAAATCAAATTTTGAGTTTTTTTTTTCGATAGACTTTTTATAACGTTCTAAACATTTTTGCGAAATTATCATTAAAAATATACATTAGTTTAACAATAAAGACTAAAATTATGTGCATAATAATTTTGTACGGGCCAAAACATACCATTTTTTTTATAGAGATCAAAAATAAAATTTGATAATTTTATAGAAACTAAAAATATATTTAACCATTTTTTCGTTGTTGCTTTTTGTTTTAACTTCAATATTTCTGGACACTTCTTACACTTTAATGATTTTTTGTTATTCTTAGTTGTTTATTTCATCAACTATCTAACTATCTAACTAAGCATGGAGCATCCTAATGATCTACCTAATTTACCCTTTTTTACAAAAAAAAAAATTCACTAAATGATGCCCAAATAAGTAATTCATTCTCATGACCAATGAAATTCATCAATCAACCCAAATAACTAAGCATATGGTTCTGGTTTCACTATTATTATAAGCAATATTACAATGTCATAATTATAGGAAACATACTGCAACACCATTGGATTTACTAAACAATTCAAAGCCAATCCTTTTGGATGGTATTATGAAGTTTGCCGCACATGTAACAAAACTAACAAATCACCTGATGTATTTCTGCGCAAACTTTTTATTACCATGTTATTATCAGCTTCAATGAATCGACCAGATCATGTGTGGCGTAATACTTGAATATACTTACCAGATGGAATACTTTATGAACAAAGGATGTTATCACGAAATTCAGATAACATCAATTTATTTTCTAATTACATGTTCTATAATTCACATTGGGTTATCAAGAAAATTGTAAATATGGTCCATGTTAACTTTTTATTTTTCGTTTGATATTAGAGTAATCACTGTCTAACATAGATATCAAAGAACTCACCTTGATTGAAATAGAGAAACAATTGCAAAAAAATCAAAGGACCTTAAAAGAGTTCAAAGACTATACCTTATCCGAATAATTTTGTACTGAATTTTTTTAAGAATATACTTATTTATGATGAGCGACAAAATAATATTTCCGCACAGAAAGTATTATACTAAGACATGTTTAAATCTCTAACATGTACCAACTCCAAATTCCTTATTTATATTATTTATGTGACAAATATTTTACACAAATGTTGCATGTACTGATATATGTTACTGTTTCATTAAAATCCATGAACTGGACGAGAATTGTTCTCTTACATAACATTAGTTACTTATATTAGTTTCCAAGGATCTGGCCGTATTTTATATTTTGTGTTAGAATTACAAGATGCAAAAAGAGACATATTCCAATATTGTGGTTTGAAGTATTACATAGAAATATACATTTCAGCACTATTACTTAGTTTCATACATTTTACATTTGTCATTCTTTAAAACATTCTATACAAAAATTTACTATCAATTTTATTCACTTATATTTCCTTCCCATTATTTGGTTTTACTATTTCTCTAGATGAATAGCACAACATCTTTAAAGAAATCATGCAAGTTGTCAGAGGGGAAAGGTGTTGTGTTTTTTTATACGGTTATGGTGGAACTGGAAAGACATTCACGTTGAACACACTTCTAGCTGCTTTGCGTTCTAATCGAGAGATTGTGCTAAATTTCGCATCAAGTGGAATTGCTAGCCTACTTTTTCCAAGAGGGAGAACAACACATTTAAAATTCAAAATTCTAGTCCCATGCCTAGAAGAGTCAATTTGTAACATTGAAAAAACATCAAACCTAGTTGGGTTGTTGCAAATAACAAATCTTATAATTTGAGACAAAGCTCCAATGGCTAGCAAATTTTGTTTCGAAGCTCTAGACAAGTCTTTGAAAGATATTATGGATCACGACAAAGTTGCTTCTAAGATAATTTTTGGAGCAAACATTATGGTGTTTGTGGTGATTTCATACAAATTCTACCAGTATTGCCTAGAGGAACAAGGTATGACATTGTCCATTCAATAATAAATGTGTCATATATTTGAGATCATTGCAAGGTTCTAACTCTAACAAAAAAATACGTGTTTGGAAGTTGGGGAAAATTCAACCAATATTGATGAGATATAAAGTTTTTGTAAATGGATATTACAAGTTGGAGATGGAAAGATATCTTAACCAAATGATGGATATGCTGAAATTAGTATTTCACCTGAGTTACTCCTTATAGATTTTGTGGATCCAATAAATAAGATTGTTACAAGTACCTATCCTAATATCCTTGAGAATTACACAAATTCAACTTTCCTTCAAAGTAGAGCTATATTAGCTTCAACCATCGAGATTGTCGATGAAATTAATGATTACATCATCAATCTTCTATCAGGTTTAATATATTTTCTCCTCCAAACTTCCATATTATATTTGTACCCTTATTTTGTAGTAAGTTATGTTAACTATAATATTTCTCTAATTAAGGTGATGCAAAAGAATGTCTGAATAGTGACTCTATTGACATATCAGAAGCTAATGAAAATGATAGTTTTGAGCATTTAACACCCGAGTTTTTAAGTTGTTTGAAACGTTTTGGTTTACCAAATCATTCATTGAAGCTAAAAGTTGGGAGTTGTATCATGTTGATAAGGAATTTGGGTCAATGTGAAGGACTTTATAATGGTACAAGATTGACGACAACTAAACTTGCAAATCATGTCATCGAAACCAAAATTCTATCAGGTATCCATATTGAAAATACTATTTACATCCCAATAATATCTTTATCTCCTTCTCAATCACTTTGGTCATTCAAACTTATTCGAAGACAATTCTCTATTATAATTTCTTTTGCTATGACCATAAACAAATCTCAAGATCTATCATTAGATTTTGTTAGTTTATATTTGCCTAAAGATATCTTCAGTCAACTCTATGTGACAATGTCTAGAGTCAAGAGCAAAAATGAATTGAAAATCTTGATTGGCAACGATTAACTAAAACAGTTAATATTGTCTTCAAAAAAGTATTTCATAATGTTGTCTGGATATTTAAATATACCATTATTTTTACTCATTTTATTTCTTTCACCTTTAAATTTTTAACTCTTTTTCCATATGTAAGTATATTGCACTTACCTTATGTTAACATACTTCTCTATTTATGTTCCATTATGTGTATTTCTACGGTGAGTTCTTTAATTCTTTTGATTTCATTCGTATACTATTTGCGTTTCACTTAGAATTTGTTCTGTTTAAATAATCTAACGTTGGTTTGTTCTTATTTTCACAATTATATGGTAATCTACCATTTTATTATTTGTTAATATACATTATTTTCTTCTATTAATCCCTTTAATTTCATCTTGTAGGTTACACATCCTTTCTTGGATTCTTCTAAAAAGAGATACAACAAATATGACCATTCTCATATGCACTCTTTTAGTACTACGATACTTATGTTATCATATTTTAATTAATGTCTAAGAGTTTAAAAAACAATTTCAATCATTATGTTATCGGTCAACGTTATTTATATCATTGTATTTATCACATTGTGTCATGTAGTTTATTTCACATCATTTAATTTACCATGCAAAATTACGTATAATTCTTATATCTATCTTCGATTAATATCAATTTTCTGACCATTAACTTATCTATATAAACACACAGCTCTTCTACTAATTTATAATATATTATACTTTTCATTACGAAAAATTAAGTTAGGTTGGAGCTTTTGCTTTAAAAGTCTCCACTATGCTTAATAAGATATTAGACAAGTTTTTTTTTAAGTTTTTAACAGTGTTTAAAAGTGCTGTCTAAAATAGCGCTGCTAAAAGTAAAGACAGTGTTTTTTTTCAATCTAAAAACGTTGTTTTATGCCCACTTTAGGCAGCGCTGTTTTATACCCACTTTAGGCAGCGTTTTTACATTAAAAGCGCTTTCTTATGCACTCCCTTTAGACAACACTTTTAAAATAGACAGTATTTTTTATATACCCCTTTAGACAGCGCTTTATGTTATTTTTTAAGTTAGACTTTAGACAACGCTTTTCTTTAAAAGCGTTGTCTATTCCCCCACTTTAGACAACACTTTCTCAATTTAGGCAGCGCTTTCTTGACTTTTTACAACACTTTTCTCTTAAAGCGCTGTCTATTGGTCATGAAATTTTTATAATAAAATACCTATTTTGACTTACAAAAGCGCTGTCCAATATATATAATACATTTTAATTAGATTTTAACCATATTTGAACCAGGTTTTCACCATAGTATGCACCATATTTGGTAGCTTCATTCCAATAAAATATGCATATGTAAAAATTCCACATATATATAAATTGATAATATATACAACAACAACTACAAAATTTATGATACAAGTTAAAATTCTACAAGTTGAAAATCCTAAAATTCAAAATTGATGTTACATATACATCTTACTATCTTCGAGAATTCTCATAAAACAACAACAACATGAATATCTTAGCTGTATCTTTTACACATGCACCTACAAATCTGGAAAAAAACCAAATGATCGAAATTTATTACATGATAATATTAATGTTGCACTTTATTTGAATTTAATTTATACTCAAAACTCGAAAGTTCTCATCAAAGGAAATAAGACAATATACCTTAGCTTATAAAATTCTCAACCCAATAATGAATTGACAACATTCCTCCTTAAGTTCATCCAATTGATCTTTTGAGTGATGTGCACAATTGAATTCCTCAAAGTACTACATATATAATAATATAACTTAGTATGTGATTTAGTTAAAACAATATGTCATTTTATGAGAAACACAAAATATAAAAATAGTATGTAATTCCTAAGTTAGAAATCCATACCGTGGATGGAATCTCTAATCGATCCAAAACAATAGTTTCTTTCATAAACCTCAACATGAAATAGCCGCAATCTATACCGTTACGATGGCGAAGACACTACACATGGAAAGAAAATACGAATATATATCAGGATATATCCCTTAAATTATTTTATCAAGTATCATCACTAATGTAATCAAAACTGAATATCTCTTTGTGAAAATATACCTCCACTCTGATCCATGTAACGTTGTTGGCTCTACTTGTTGGCACTTGAATATCTCTTTGGGAGTGAAAAGCTAGTAGAACGCTATAATATAAACGACTATTTAGAACAATCTCACATATAAGCATAAACATAAACACAAATCCAGATATATATATCTTTGGGAGTGAAAAACTTACGTGTCAATCATCTTCTTCAAATCTGGATATGTTGACCAATCATTGTATAATGAATCCAGATAATACACAGTATCTCTTACATGATTAATTGTAGCCAATAACCAGTGTCCACTGTAAGATTAAACAAAGATTAAACAATTGCCAAAAATAGAAAATTATAATAGACCAAGTTAGGATGAAAATCTAACCCGTTGCCAGTATTATATGGCAAAAAGAACAACTTTTCAATATCTTTGCTGGCCACGAATAAACCGGGTGTAATTGCAAGCTTCTCAAGTTATATTTAAAGCATGTGTTTTGATGAAGACAACATGGACATCAAGTTTCAAAGGATGTGCAAAAAGCTTATCAACATCAAATTAAAGTCTTGAAGATTATTGAAGAATTATTAAAGAAATCATCAAATGTCAAAATGGTATAAATAATTCTTTAAACCTTGAATATAGATGTTCACAATATGCATTCATCAACATATACATATTCCATAACTTTAACATCAAGAAAAACTTTGTTTGAAATATCTTTCAAAATGTATTTTTGAAAATAAACCTTTAGGAACCGGTTCCTCCCTAACAGGGAACCGGGTTCCAGCTTTTCTCAAAAAACATGTCCCTGGTTTTTGTACCAGGAACCGGGTTGTACCAATAGGGGAACCGGTTCCTGCGTGATAAATTTGAATTCCAAATTATAACGTTCACTAAGAACCGGGTTCTGTCAGTGTCGGAACCGGTTCCTAGCGAACCAATGCAGCTTTTACTTTGTTTTTTGAACATTTTTCAAGTGGTATCTTTTCATGAATGCATTGCAATTTTCATATGAATTGGCATGAATGAAGAGGTTCTTACAACTTTATAAAATGCAGAATTTTTCAGATTTTCAAAACAAGAACACAATAACATTTTCAAACAATAAATGTTCAATACTTCAATTTTCAAATTAACAAATATACTTCTTCATTAACAATTTTCTCTTTTACTCACATTTGAATTTAAATTTTCATGTGTTCATAATTTTGTGAAACTTGCCATATACACTTTCATTATCATTTCAAGTTTCATTCATACATTGTGAACATTTATATACATTGATGAGAATTGTTTTTATCTTGAAGAAGAAGATCAATTGAAGATTGATAAAGCTCTCCATATACTTCAAAATTAATCATTGTATTACTTAAATATTTTTCTCTTACTATCCAGGATTGTTGGAAGTAAGTGTTGTGATTTGAAGAGGATTGTTCTTCATTCACATTAGTGTTTGTTTGGTCTTAAAGGTGTTAAGAACCTTTGATCACCCTATAGGTTAGATAGTAAGCATAGGCTGTACAATCATTCTAACTATAGTGAAATCTCTTTCGTATTGGAAAGGGGACTGGAGTACTCTCGGATTGTGAGGGGAACCAGGATATATCACCGTGTTCTTTACTTTTCCGCATTTATCGCTTTCATCATCATAATCGAGAAAAGATAAAGATATAATCAAAACCTTCAAACACTTAACCAAAAATTACTACCAAGCGTTCTCATAAAACCGAATAAATTTTTATAAGACCTAATTCACCCCCCCCCCCCCCCCCCCTCTTAGGCAGTGGAAGTGATGAAGATGATGATGAGATGAATGAAGATGATGATTAAAAGACAAAAAAAAATTTTATGTCATTTCTTTTTTAATGTATTTTTCTTTGTAACGTTTAGACAATGTTCTATTTTTATGCTTCGTGATGTTTAGACAATTGTTGTTTTATTGTTATGTAATCGTACAATTCGTTGTTCGTATTTTAGTATGTTTGAAATCATACAATGTGTTTTGTTCATACTTTAAATGTATGGTTGTGTTTTATACTTGTCTTAATTTTTAAATGTATCTATTTCACTCTTTTTCCCCATCCTTTTTGATGTTAACAAAGGGGGAGAAGAGTATGCATGTATGTTGTTTTGTTTCAAAGAAATTGCAGGCCCAAATAAATGTCAAACTCTCTCCAAAATTCAAAGAATCATGGACTTAGGGGGAGCATACAATTTAGGGGGAGCCTTGCATTTGCTCAACATGTTCGCTACACAAAACAACATGAACATTTCAAGAAATCGTTTTCAAGACTTGGTTGTCATCATCAAAAAGGGGGAGAATGTAATTGCAAGCTTCTCAAGTCATATTTAAAGCATGTGTTTTGATGAACACAACATGGACATCAAGTTTCAAAGGATGTGCAAAAAGCTTATCAACATCAAATTAAAGTCTTGGAGATTATTGAAGAATTATTAAAGAAATCATCAAATGTCAAAATGGTATAAATAATTCTTTAAACCTTGAATATAGATGTTCACAATATGCATTCATCAAGATATATATATATTCCATAACTTTAACATCAAGAAAAACTTTGTTTGAAATATCTTTCAAAATGTATTTTTGAAAATAAACCTTTAGGAACCGGTTCCTCCCTAACAGGGAACCGGGTTCCAGCTTTTCTCAAAAAACATGTCCCTGGTTTTTGTACCAGGAACCGGGTTGTACCAATAGGGGAACCGGTTCCTGCGTGATAAATTTGAATTCCAAATTATAATGTTCACTAAGAACCGGGTTCTGTCAGTGTCGGAACCGGTTCCTAGCGAACCAATGCAGCTTTTACTTTGTTTTTTGAACATTTTTCAAGTGGTATCTTTTCATGAATGCATTGCAACTTTTCATATGAATTGGCATGAATGAAGAGGTTCTTACAACTTTATAAAATGCAGAATTTTTCAGATTTTCAAAACAAGAACACAATAACATTTTCAAACAATAAATGTTCAATACTTCAATTTTCAAATTAACAAATATACTTCTTCATTAACAATTTTCTCTTTTACTCACATTTAAATTTAAACTTTCATGTGTTCATAATTTTGTGAAACTTGCCATATACACTTTCATTATCATTTCAAGTTTCATTCATACATTGTGAACATTTATATACATTGATGAGAATTGTTTTTATCTTGAAGAAGAAGATCAATTGAAGATTGATAAAGCTCTCCATATACTTCAAAATTAATCATTGTATTACTTAAAGATTTTTCCCTTACTATCCAGGATTGTTGGAAGTAAGTGTTGTGATTTGAAGAGGATTGTTCTTCATTCACATTAGTGTTTGTTTGGTCTTAAAGGTGTTAAGAACCTTTGATCACCCTATAGGTTAGATAGTAAGCATAGGTTGTACAATCATTCTAACTATAGTGAAATCTCTTTCGTGTTAGAAAGGGGACTGGAGTACTCTCGGATTGTAAGGAGAACCAGGATATATCACCGTATTCTTTACTTTTCCGCATTTATCGCTTTCATCACCATAATCGAGAAAAGATAAAGATATAATCAAAACACTTAACCAAAAATTACTACCAAGCATTCTCATAAAACCGAATAAATTTTTATAAGACCTAATTCACCCCCCCCCCCCCTCTTAGGCACTCTGAGACTTACACCGGGTACATATGCTATGACATCATCTGGTCTTGTTATGATTAACCCTGAATTGACAGTGTTGGGAGCTAAGAATCCAAATCTTGCTTCTAATCCACGCGGGCGCACAATGTTGTCATACAGAAACCTTAAATTAAAACACCATTAACATTATACTATATTCATCGAAATGATGAAATAAATTGTTCATCTAATTAAACAAAGTTGATCGGATTATACCTAATGTATGTACCGATAACACCGAGGCCTAATTCCAAATGTCTAAAAACTTGCTTCATATCCTCTCTACCAATTGCTTCCACGTATTCAAAACTAAACATGTATGCACTCATAGGTATAAGCCATGTACCACCATCCAGAATATCTGTTATTCCTAAATATGTCCGAAGGCACGACCTGAATTGAGTTGTAGTTTTTTTTCTAGCCACGGTCTTCTTAGCAACATTCTTTTTTTGTGTGGAAATATTGCTAATTTCAGGCCCTTACCCCTACTGACTTGTGCAATCTCTTTAGCATGAATCTAATTATCATATAATTAGTTAGGTGAAGTATAAAATCACAAATTAGCATTTTTCATAGCATAAATGTCATATAATTGTGTTGTACCTCAATTGATGCAACTGACTCGGTTTTCCGCCTAATCCCCTTATCTTTTGGAATGGATTTTGTTGGAGTCTAACATTACCATGTTATAACAAATTTTGGTTTTAATCATACCTTAGAGTTTTAATGATAACAATGAAATAAATTTTGTATAATATATTTTATACTTTGATGTACATGTTTTCTAATTCAGATGTGACTCAAGCATTCTCAAAAGTGAAACATCATTCTACACTGAGCAGAAAAAGGATAAAGAAGTTCCTAAGAAATTTTATGTAAACGCAAGTCTGAAGCAAACTCTGAAGGAATAACTCCAAGGCAAACTCTGATAAAAAGTAATCTTAAGCAACCTCTGATAAAGCTAGTTGAAGAAAAGATTTGAAAGAAGTACGCTGAAAGCAATATCTGATAATACAAGCTGAATCAAACTCTGATGAACATAAAATAAAGAAAACTCTGACAGAAGAAGTGATATAGCAAACTCTGATAGAAGAAAAGTTAAAGCAAACTCTGATGTTGCAACGCTGCAAGCAAACTCTTAAACTTCCAGAGATAAGCTCTGATAGTACCGTTGATCATTTAATGCTAAGACAGCTAACGCACTCAAGTGGTACTACGCACGAGAGCATTGGAAACATAAAGGTCAAGCTAACACGCATCATTAATGCATACACTCTCTTCAAGGCAGTAACGGTCAAAATTTAAATCTATATATAGAAGACCATTTGTTTCAAAGCAAAGTTACTGATCCACGCAAAATAAACTGAAGCTCGCTATTTTCATTCTTGTAAACTCTTTGTATATAGTGGGTAATTCTTCAGTACTGAGCTAAAATCTTAGTGATAAATCACAGTTTCTGATATAGCTTATTAGAAGCATTCTGATTCACTACTGTTAAGAGATAATATTTGTAATTGTTCCTTGAGAGACCAGTTGGGTCAGATTTCTCAAGAGGGCTAGGACTAGTTGAGTCATAGAGGTGTTAGTCACTTGCAGTTGGCTTGTGCATTGTATTATTAGTCACAACAGTTTGGTTGTGCATTGTAATTGTTCCTTGAGAGACCAGTTGGGTCAGATTTCTCAAGAGGGCTAAGACTAGTTGAGTCTTAGAGGTGTTAGTCACTTGCAGTTGGCTTGTGCATTATATTGTTAGTCACAACAGTTTGGTTGTGCATTTGTAATCAGTTTTGAATATAGTGGATTAAGTCCTCGTTGAGAGAGGCAAAATCACCTTGGCGGGTGGACTAGAGTTTCAAACGAACAAGGATAAAATTACATGTGTCCTTCCATTATTATTGTGCGAGAAAAAGGAAAAACTTATTCAACCCCCCCCCCCCCCCTTCTAAGTGTTTTCTCACCCTTCAACATCAACCGATACTTTCAAAAATCCATTTGGGAGCGGTTTATGGTGAAGCATTTCTCCCGAAGTATTATGCACTTTTACCTTGCCAACCATCCGATAAGTCGGTGACGACAAATAGAGTTGACACCGGGAAATGCCCTATAACCATTAATAAATATGGTTATATAATTAATAAATATGGTTATATAATTAATAAATATGGTATATAATTACCTCGGGAATATTCGGTCCAAAGTTACCATTGATACTACCTTTGTCATTAGTATCTTTAAAACCTGTAAATTTATACAACAGTTTCTCTGCATCGATTACCAATCTCTCAAACATTTTGTGACAATCCTTAAGATCTTCTTCAATTGCTTCTGCAATCTCTTCGACTCGATCAAAATCGTATGTATCCGTGTCCTTGTCGTCAGAAGCATAGGTCGTACTACTTTTCTCCCCCAGTTCAACATTGTCGTTACTTTTTTCACTGTGAAATATCCAACACGTATAACTTCTATCAATTCCATGCATCAGTAAATGCGATTTCAATCTATCTGCGTCAATCCGACCCACATAACAACAACCCAAGTAAGGACACTTCATTCGACTGGGGTCTTTGGCGTGTTCAACAACAAACTTAACGAATTCCAATATCCCATTCTCTTACTCTTTTGACAACCGATCGGCAGACATCCATTTTTTATCAATTGTTTTACTACTAAGTGACGTTCAAAATATTGGAAAGGAACGGAAACACTGAACAGAACAGGCGTTATTTCGGTTACGCAGAAATATTATAATAATAAACAATAACACTACAGAGTAACAACTAAAGACTAACACACACAAGCACACTTGAAATCCTACAAACAACAAGAATCAGTAATGTTGAATTTGAACTTGACTTACCAAATAAAGAAGAGAGGTTATTGGTGGCCGACGGTGGATGATGTTGCTATGATGTTCTTCGAATCGATGATGGTCTTCGACTAACTACACATAGCATAAAAACATTAGTGTTCCATACTTGTAAAAATTTATATAGAGTTTTTATCAAGTTTGAATAAATAACAAATAAAAATAGCTTAGTCCAAGTAAACTAGGACAAGAACAGAAATACATAGACTATGTGTATGTGAAGTTTAAGTGTGCAGTCTAACTCTATTTCCCAATTTAAAATTCATAATATAACCGCAATTTAAAATCATCTAAGACAACAACTTTGTCATTATCCATGGCATGTCAAGTAGTATATACAATTTTTATGAACGAAAATCCAAACTCTCTATTTCTATTTGTACCCAAACAATCCACAATCTCTTTTTATAGCAAAATAATATAATAAAAGATTATTGATTCAAATAGTCATAAAGAGTTTTTGCCACAATATCTCTATTTCTATTTGTACCTAATGATTTCGCAGAGAGAAAGAGAGAAGAGTATCTTGAAAGTGACGGTGGAGGACGGAGGTCACCGGTGGAGAGAGAGCCTCGTTTTGCAGAGAGAGACGGTGGAGGACAGCGGACGGTAGACAGTGGTGGAGAGAGAGCGTTGAAAAGGGTTTCGAGTGAGAGAAACAATATTGATTCTAATCGTTCTGTTAAAAGAGAAACAATACTGATTCTAATTTTTAATTTCTAATTATATGACTTTAGACAACGCTTTTGAGAAAGCGGTGACTAATATGGGCCTTTAGCAGCGCTTTTGAAAAGCGCTGACTAATATGGTCCTTTAGCAGCGCTTTTGAAAAAAGCGCTGGCTAATTTGGTCCTTTAGCAGCGCTTTTGAGATTATTTTTTAAATTTATATGACTTTAGACAGTGCTTTTGAAAAGCGTTGTCTAAAGTGGTCTTTTACCAGCGCTTTTGATAAAGCGCTTTCTAAAGCAATACTTTTAGCAGCACTTTTTAAAAGCGCCGTCTAAGGTCACATTTTTAGCAACGCTTTTATTTATTATTGTATACAGTTTCCGTGCTTTTTTTAAATTCACTTATAGCAGCGCTTTTGTATAAAAGTGCTGTCTAATATACACTGTTAAAAGTCCTTTTTGACGTAGTGCTCGCATTACAACCACATATAACTTTCTTTTTAAAATAAATTTATATTTTTTATATCTTATGTAAATATGTTTTTGAGGATGTTTTTGTAAAAATTAATAAATTTAATATTTATTATTATTATTATATTTTTTATATAAAAAAAATTATAATAATATGGAAAAAGCTAACATGAATACAAATTAATAAATTATATATAAAAATATTTTCTTGAAACACATGTATTTAAAATTTTTTTTAATTATAATATTTTAACATGTGTCTTAAGGCACAAGTTAACATGATTTTAACAATATAACCCATAAGTTAATATTTTTTATTCATGTCATATTTTCCTTTATTGCCTCTTTATGTGCACTCTTGCTTTGTTGAAGTGAGCAAACTCTCCTTTTATGCAAGTGGAACAAAGTATATATATATAAAAGACACAAACAAACATGAATTGGTTAGTCCATAAATAATGAAGGTGAAGGGTAAGCCACGTGTTAGGTAGCATAGCTTAATGTAAAAAGTTTAGATCCATTAGATTCTCAACTGACGGTGCTTGATTAAGTGAATTCATTTATTTTAATTATATTAAAAAGAACATTTTCCTTTAAACTATGATTCACCTTTTTAACATTGAGCCTATTTTATAAAATGGACAGAGATCTAAGTAATGATACCTTCAAACTATGATTCATTTATTTAACCACTCAGCTAAATAAAATAGTCATATGGATAAGGGGATTTTAAGTAGAAATATTCAAGTGGCATTAAACACCAAAAAAAAGGCCAATCTCAAACTATGGCCATTCATTTATTTTCATAAAGTCAATTATGTTAAGCCCCTATGATTTGGATGGTGCAACAAAACATGTCTATGCAAACATGTCACATGCACATCTCAACTATGAGATTTCATATCATTTATATATTTGTCAACAATAAATGAAATAAAGGAAAATTAGACTCTATTAAAATAACATCAAAACCTCCTCTAATTTTAAAATGTACGTTAACATTTCCTAAGCTTAAATATATTAACGGAAATTTTTAGTGACAAATAAAAAATCTTAGATAAATATCATATATATATATATATATATATATATATATATATATATATATATATATATATATATATATATATATATATATATATATATATATATATATATATATATATATATATATATATATATATATATATATATATATATATATATATATATATATATATATATATATATATATATATATATATATATATATATATATATATATATATATATATATATATATATATATATATATATATATATATATATATATATATATATATATATGAATTTTATTGTCACTAAAAATTAAAGAGGTGCCTATATCATTTTAATAGGTTTCGAGAAAGATGAGTATATATTCAAGAATTAGAGGAGGTGTTGAGAGAAACTTTCATAATTATAGAAAGACTATTTTAATATACCTTATGGAAAGACAGAAATTTATTGGGGTTGATTGAAAATATGCATGTTGAAGAAGTCTCAAATCATTTATTTTTGTAAAGAAAGAGGGAGTCCAAGACTATATAAGATTAAAGTTCTTCTAAGTCTCACATCGTTTAGTTTAGTGATGGAAGAGAGAATCCAAGACTAGATATAAGATTCAAGTTTTTCTTTACAAGATGTGTCAATAAAAAACACTTTAATTTTGTATTTGACTTTTTATATTTTCTCTTATACTCTTGTTTTAGAATGTTGTGAGGGGTGATTAAATACTTGCTTTGGAGAGTGCGGGTGTATTAGAGCCTTGTGGTGGTTGAGAGTAGTCTATGTGTTATAACAATTTTCACATAGTGATATTCTCTGGTTGTCATCTGATAACGATTGTGGTTTTTTCTCCGATTTTAAGTTTCCACATTAATCTCTTGTGATGTTATTTTGTTCTTCTTTTTCTCTATGATTTATTTTTTTCTAACGAGTGGTATCAATAGCTTTGGTTTGGTGGGGTATAAATCGTAGTATCCTCTGTGGTAGCAGTTTTGTCTGACCTTCCACATTAGAAAAGAAATTTTTTACTCTGTGTTGGTTGGGAAAATTTTGGTTTGCTGCATGAAAGGTTTTGGTTGCAATGTCAAGTTTTTCAAATGCAGTGAATTAACTTAGAGAAATTTGATGGAAGAATCAATTTTGCCTTGTGGGAAATTCAAGTCAAAGATGTTTTGATACAATTAGGATTACACAAGGAGTTGAAAGGAAACATTTCCAACATGGACAACGAGAATTTAGAGGAACTAGAGTTTGTCTCCCGCAACATTCTCCCGTGGAATCCAATTTTCTTTTGCATTCACAATCATAAGCATTGCATGGCATCTTATGGCCAAAAATTGGGTCTTCTGTATTTAAGTAACTTCGTTCACTTCGAGACGAAGGTTCCAACCTTTATATCTCCGGATAGAAGAAACTTAAATAGGGGCAGTTGTCATACCCTAATTTTTACCCCTAAGATCCCATATCATTTTGCATCTTTGCATATCATCAAGATCATAAACTTGGTGGCCTCTTAATCATCTCTCTTGAGTTTTACATTGCATAGATCATAAAGCACCATCTTGTGTATCTTCTGATTCCTATTTACATGTCTATTGCTTTACTAATCTTAACCAAAATCCAAAAATATGTTTTGTTTCTCTCATTTGTTTTGCAAGCTAGGAATTGGATCAAGAACATCAAGCATGGTTGCTAAATTAGGGTTTTGGATCCTCAAAGTCAAAGTTTGGTCAATATTGATTCTCAAGGGCTTATTCATTAAATATTGAACCATAATCATAGGTCATATCATCTTAAAGCATCATTCATCATCAATTGATCAAGAATTATCCAAGAATTGGTTGCTTATTCCTCAAAGAAAAGTCAAAGTTTCATGTGTTTATTTCCATGCCTTCATCATCAAGTAACCTCAAGTTTTTCCAAGTTTGATCAAATTTAGATCAAGACTTCATCATTTGAAGTTCATATTTACATCAATGTGCCTTGAATTTCAAGCAAAACTCAAAAGATTCAAGTTTGATCAAGGTGGTTTGATCCAAAAGCCAACATTTTAAGTCCAAGTTTAAGATATCACAACTCACTCATTATTCAACATTTTTAGTGCTTATTTAGGAAAATGACTCTTCTTGACATCCTCTACAACTTCTCTTTACAAGTCAAGAGCCAATTATTCTTAGAGGATCATCAAAATTTTGGAAACATTACAAGTCAAGAGTCAAATGTATATTGCCTAACTTCCAAAGATCATAACTCCTTCAATATTCAACATTTCTTAGTGATTCATTTTTCACAATATCACATTTTATGCCCTCTACAAGTTTTATTTAAAGATCAAAGGTCAATTATGCTTGGAAAGCCATGGAAAGTTGGATGACATTATAGGTCATTTTGGACTTAGAATTATTTTGACTTCCAAGATTAGGTCATTGTACCAACTTCACATGGTCATAACTTTTTGATCAGGTGTCCAAATCAATACTTTCTTATCACATTGTACTCTCCATGATGATGTGAGTATTTTGCAAAAAGAATGAGCAATAAAGGTTAAGTGTACAAGATTTCATGCAAGCCTGAACATGGGTGCACAAAACTGATTTTTCACTTATGGTCAGATTTTTGAGTAAACTAAGCTCACTTATCTTGCTAAATTAGCATGTGTTTTCCACTCTAATGTGATTAGGGAAGTGTCATGAAGCAAAAAGACCCATAATACACAAGTTTTGGCTGCATGGATTGATCTATGAAGCAATATTGGTAAGGTAGATTTGGCCATGTGGATTGGTCCACATATGTTTTAGATAAATTTTCAAGTTATGGACATCTTTTCTGCCTACAACTGTTTGTTGGGTCGTCTATGGATCCATGAAGTTGGCGTTATTACCTCAACTCTACATCATAAATTAAAGTTCGTCAGAAATGGCAAGTTAGTTGACCAAACTTTGACTTTGAGGATCCAAAACCCTAATTTAGCAAGCCTTGCTATTAAGTCATATTTCTTCCTTTAGTTTTGTTGAAGTTGATGAAGTCGTTGTTGGAATGAAGTTCCAAGCTTTATCCATTAATGATGATTGTAATAAGAATTGGGCATCCATCTCTTCATTCAAAGATGCATAGAAAGTGGTGCAGCAGGGGTCGTCTGATGTTTGGGGCCAAGTCATCAATCTTCCAGAAAACAAGAGCAGAGATGATCTTGTATTTTCTCACCAGAATGTTAGAGCTGTGAAGCTAGAGTCTGTTGTTCTCCCGTTCAAGGAAGTGTTCCATAGCGGAGGATTCACCAATCATTTTCATCCAAAGTTTGATGCAATTATTGAAGATGATCCAGATCTGAAAAGGCCAAGCTTTGTGACATAAGGAAGGATTAGCAAGAATTGGACTTCCGTTAACATTCCTAGTTGTGTTCATTTTTCAAAGTAATTTGTTTTGTTTTTTCAAAATCCTTTCATTATGCCCAAGGTGAAAGTGATATTGTTTGGGCTTACCTGTTGTTTCAACTTTTAAGGTCATTAATAAAAGTCATTTTGTTTTCCATATATGTGTTTTTATATTTTTTTTCTTTTTCTTAGAAAATGGTAATTTGAAAAAACCTTAAAATAACTTTCAATAAGTTGTATATCATTGTCAAATTTGTTTGTTTTCTAAAATCAAGTATAAATCATATGTGCAAATTGATTAATAAAATTGTTGAAAATAATGATGATGCACCGTCTCCCAACTTTGAATATTCTGTGTACGAAGCTGGAGAAGAGGAATTGATTGAAATCCCAAAAGAGGTTACTCGGTTGATTGAGCATTAAGAGAAGACCATTCAGCCATACAAAGAGTCGTTGGAGTTGATCAACTTGGGTTCTAAAGAGGATAGGAAAGAGATCAAGATTGGAGCAGTGCTTTATCCAGATGTGAAGAGCAGGTTGATAGAATTGTTGAAAGAATATGTTGACATCTTTGATTTGTCTTATCAAGACATGCCTTGTCTAGATATAGATATTACAAAGCATAGATTACCGCTGAAGCCAAAATTCCCTTCTATCAAGCAAAAGTTGAGAATAACTCACCCCGATATGGAAGTTAAAATCAAAGAGGAAGTTTTAAAGCAGATTGATGTCGGTTTCCTTGTCACATTAGTTTATCCTCAATGGAAATTCCTAAGAAAGATGGAAAAGTCTGCATGTGCATTGATAATAGGGACTTGAATAAGGCCAGTCCAAAAGACGATTTTCCTCTACCACACATTGATATGTTGGTAGACAATATAACAAAATTCAATGTTTTCTCCTTCATGGATGGATTTTCCGGTAATAATTAGATCAAGATGGCACCTAAGTGAAGGTATGAGAAACACAAGAGATGGGATTTGAATTGGGTTTAAGCAAAATAATTTTAATCCTTTTGTTGATGAAAGACCATGTTAACTTAGAACATAAAATAAATGAGCACAATTATTTTTATCTTGGTTCACTGTTAACTAAGTTACTCTAGTCCATCCCTCAAAGTGATTTATCCTTCAACAAAGAGTTAATACACTATAACCAAATAGACTATAACCAACCCAGAATAAGTATGATCAACCTTATTGGCACCCCCAATAAGTCAATCGACCCTTATTGCAAATCTACTCAAACCGTAGAAAGAGTCTTCTTGAGATCTGACCTTCTCTTGGTCACTCAGGGAATCAATAAACAACAGTTGAATACTTTCAGTGTATTACAATTTGCTTCTTTTAAGCAAATTACGCAGACGTTTCAATACAAAGAAAAACACCTAAGTGTTTTATAGCAAGATACGAGCAACAACTCCAATCCTATTTACAAAACTATACACAGAAGATTTCTCTAAAGATTTGCACAATTCTTTGGTGTAGTTTTGTTGAGCTTGATTTAGACCGATAGGTTTTTCATTGTATTGTTTATTCTTACATTTCTTCAGCTTCCAAGTCTTCTTTTTATAGCTTGTAAAATAAATCCGTTGAAGGGGTAGAAAGGTAATCAGAAATCCAGTCGTTTGTTCCTAACGGTCATAATGAGAGTGGTACACAATATAGTACTAAAAGACTGTCCTTACACCACTCTAGAGAGTAGAGGTCACAGAGAACTTTTTGTACCTTTTATACACCATCACACTTTAATCATTTTGAACTTTCTTCTTATCTTCAGATGCTTTAGATAATTTGAATGTTTGAAGCTTGTTATAGAAGAATCACTCTTAATTCTTAGAACCTAAGTCTTGGAGTCTTCAAAACTTGTCCCATCAGAACCTTGTCTTCAGAGTCTTCAACACTTGATCATAAGAACTTGTTTTTCTTCAGATCATCAGAACTTGTTCAGCAGATCCTCGTCTTCATAATCTCCAGAACTTGGAAAACATAGAAGCAAAGCTTTAGAAGGCCTCCAAATCTTAACCACAAAGTCTTGATCAGAACCTCTTGTGCTAACATTCCAAAGAACCATTGTGTAAGATGAATTCCAGAATCTTAACTTCAACTGTAACACGTAACCAAATGTTTTCTTCTAGTAGTGTTTATGTTCAGGACCTGGTGACATCACACGCCTTAATACCAGAGTTAGAATATTACAGCAGCAACTACACACTAGAACGAAACCATTAAAGTATACAATTGTTCTATATGATATCCGTTATACCCCAAAATTTGCCCTCTATTTTCTCAAGGCATTTCCCCATAAGGATTTCTAAAAGTTCAAATTTTCACAAGTACAATTGGATTTTTAATGCCCCTATAATTTCTATGGATCATATTGGACTTCCAAGCATGATGTCAAAGAGGAAACCATTGAAAGAGCAAAGTAGATAAATTTGAGTTTTTGAAAAAATTGGAGAAAAACAAGTTTGCTTCTATTCAAGCCAGATTCGATTGAGCTTGGATTCCCTTTGCTAGTTTCTTTTTATTCAGAAGGAAATGACCTTCTGAAAAGCTTCTTTCAATTCAGAAGGAAATGACTTCTTTGCTAGCTTCCTTCGATTCAGAAGGAAATGACCTTCATACTAGCTTCTTTCGATTCAGAATGTTGATGACCTCCTGTTAGCTTCCTTCGATTCAGGAGGCAAAGGCCTCTTGTTTGGCTTCCCTCGATTCAGGAGGCAAATGCCTTTTTTATGGTTTTCATTAATTATGCCCTTTACCTCCTACATGCTTTCTTCGTTTGGACGTGTGCCCCCCTTCAATACAAGCTTTGTTTGAATTCTTCGTTTGGGCGTGTGGATTCCTTCAATACAAGCTTAGGTTTCATTCTTCGTTTGGACGTGTGGCTTACTTCAATACAAGCTTTGGTTACATTCATTGTTTAGGCGTGTGGCTTCATTCAATACAAGCTTTAGTTACATTCTTTGTTTGGGCCTGTGGCCTCCTTCGAGTGCAAGTTTGGGTTACATCATTCATTTGGCCATATGACCTTTGGCAGGAAAGTTTCGTTTGGACAGTGGCTCTTCATGCAAGCTTTCATTTGAGCAAAGTCCTCTTAAATGTTTTCTTGAAGTCTCAAAGCAATGGCCTCCTGCATCTCTCCTTCGACTCATAATTCATTGGCTTTGCATGTTTTCCAAACTCACAAGGCAGAATTTCCCCTTCTGCTAGCGCCCTCAAAGCAGGGACCTCCTGCATGCACACTTTCTTTTGGCCATGTAACCTCTGGCAGGAAAGCCTTTGATTGGACAAGATCCACCTTCACACAAAGCTTCGATTGGAGTTTTGGTTCCCTTCGAATTAGCATACTTCGAATCCAATCTGAACCCTTCGAAGTAAGCTTGTTTGAAGAACTTTGAGCAAATATCATAGCCTTATTCTCCAAATCTCACTTGTCAGGCTATGTTGCTTCCAAATCTTTACATAATCAGAGGCTTACACAAAGGTTCGAATCTTTGTCTACTGGATAATACTATTCTTGGATAAAATAGCAAAAAGCTACGCACCCTTTTTCATAAAGAGTACTTTAATCACAAAATCTGCTCCCAATCTGATTTTTGTCTGAACGAAATCAGTGCCAAAAGCATAAGTTCAATCTCCTGCCCCCAACAGCCAACAGGCCCCCACTTGTACTTGAAACTTGGGAATAACGAAAGGGATCAAGTTTGTTTTTGTTTCAACCAAACCATGGTTTGTTATCCTACAAACCTGGTTACTCCAACACCTCTAACCCTCTCTCTATAAATAAAGAAACATTTGCAAGCTGAAGAGACTTTTGGTGGTGGAAAGAATCTTCAAAAAAATCATCAAACTCTGAAAAACTCTTAAAATCTTAAGATTCTCAAACACTAAACACAAACCCAGAATCTAAATAAACCCAAACCTTGTTTCTTTTTCTCTTTCAAATCTGAAGTAATCCAACGCTTGGTTCCTTATTTCGAATCCAGTACTAGAAACATAACCCCTATTTCTTTCCTTCGAATCTAGGAGCACTCAGGGCAGCCACTCAAGGTCCAACACACGTTCCAGCTTCGAGCAAGGTAAGTCACTCTGACCTTAAACTTTTCGTTTTAAGCATGTACATAACATTTGTTTCCTTTTCATTTCCACCTTTCCAGTCTATTTTCATTGCTAACCTTTTGGTTTTGTTTATTGGTTTATCAAACTCTTTTAAGAACTAACCTGGCCATGAGACAATACTAGCATGGCCTCAGGCCATGTTGCTATTTAAATCCCAAACGAAAGAAAACAGGAGGCAGGAGGTGTGAATCGAAGCTTTAGGCTTCACCCCTGGCTGCTTCACAGTTGCAAGCAGAACAAAGAGTGTGGCCTTAGGCTTCGCCATACACTAACTTCCAGATCATTCAAATGAAGCAGAAAGGCAGAATTGAAAGCTACCCACACACTGACTTCCAGGTCCCATTCGAAAGAAACGGGAAAGGGATGAAATCGAAAGACGTGACCTTACTACTTCCAGGTCAAATGAAAGAAGCCAGGAAGAGAAGAATCGAAGGGTGTTGCTGCCTGAATCGAAAAGATAATTTTCCTTTCTTTATTTTGTTTTATATTTACATTTTCTTGCTATTCAATATGGTTGTAATAGTTTAGGATAAAATCAACAAGTAGACCACCCTAATCAAAGACAAAATGCATGCAATCAAACGTACTATTCACACATGCACCTCTAGGGTAATCCCACTTGTTGCCTCAGAAAACAATCATGTCTCTCGAATATGGGCGTTTTAGTAAAGACCCTCGACAAAATATCGTAGTCCCTCGATGACCCTCAATGTTGCCTTTGGAAAACGATCTAGTCCCTAAACGAAAATTACTAAAAAGTCTCATAGGTTGCCTTCTATGACTATAAAGATGACCCACGTCCGTCCCTTCACATCCAACGATGGGGCTTCTTACCAAATCAATGGTAAGATAGTGTTATACGGTGGGAAGAACTGACTATTTTTTTGGAATGCTGGTTTGCGTTTTACGTTTGTTTTCGCAAAATGTCGTGGTAAGCAAGAGTCGCCACCGACTTTTATTTTATCCAACAAGGAAAGGAAAAAAGCACAGAAAAATTCCTTTTTCGAGATATTTCTCGGGTTCGGGGGTAGATTATAGAAAGGGAAGGTATTAGAACCCTTTCTATCCGTGGTTTTCCACGGGCTCTTAGGTACTTGATCATTGTTTTCAAAATTGCTTTCTTTGTGTTTGTGGGTTTGAAAAAGTTTTTGTTTGAAACTTCGATTTAACTCTTGCTTCTGTCCTCAAGAGTGTAATGAAGTGTTTTGAAAACTTTGTTCGAAAAGGAGTGTAAGTGTGAAAAAGGTCTTATTTTGAATGAGCAAGTATCTAAGAACTATCTACCTACTCGAAAAAGGAATCGTTCTATGCTAATTTCCTGTAGACAATGCTATCCCACTATTAATGAGTAGGTAGCACCAACGTTGGAGTCTGAGGGTCAATTCGAATGAGGGATATACGGTCACCAAAGCAATGTTAGGACGCCTTAGAGGTAACCCTAATGTCTTAGATCATTTGTTTGAGGCAACAATATCTGAGGCAACCTTTTCGAGGCGACTATGATCTTTTAGACAAGAGGGTGATATCTAAAACGACCTATACTCAATGACCGTGTATGAAGGCAACCAAGTGGGTTGTACCCTAAGAGTGCACATGTGCGAGTGTATCATTTTCAGTTATTTTTATCTTTGCACATTTTTAGGGTTATCTAACCGTTTTAAAATTAAACATACATTCTTGTCATACATCCTAAATCATACATCTAACAGTTAATATTTTGTGGAATTTAAAATGCAGAAATTAAACTAAGCTATTACAAGGCTTCGGGTATTTACACAGCCAAAAACAAACCCTTTGAAATTAAAGCGATAAATGTAGAATAAACGTCCTAATTAAACTATTACATCCCATGAGCAATTACATTATATATATCGTAAAAATAAAAAATAAAAGCGTTAAAGGTAAATAAACGTCCTAATTAAATTATTACAAAATGTGAGCAGATACAATAATTGGGCAAAATAATAATAAAGTGCGCGTTTAAAAATTAGATCGACGAGAAATTAGGGTTTTGACCCTTCTATCCTAATTAAAAAAAGAAAATGTTTTTTTGTTGTTTTTAATATTTTTTAAAGAAAAGAAATTAGATTTTTAAATTAAATGCAAAATTGATTGGTTATTAAATTAATTAATGAAAATAATTAAATGACATATTTTTGGGTTTTTGTTATTTTAGGAAAGAAATAAAATAATTAAGTTAGTAATAAAACCTATTTATTCTAATTAATTTTAATTATGTAAAAAGAAATTAAAGTTGTCTAATAATTAATAACCTAATTAAATTAATTACTTTTTTTTAATAAAAATAAATATCTTGAATTTAATTGGATAGAAAAATGTTTTGTGATTTTTTGATAAAAAATAAAATAATTTGATGGGTTAGTAAAATAAATAAATGAAATAATATAAATATAAAAGAATTAGAGAAAAGCAAACTGGGCCTGCAATGTGGGGGTGCAATCATCAGAAATATCTAGGCCCGAATCTTCGAAAGCTTCATGCTCTAACTATGGTGTTTTTTTTATTCTTGCGTGGAACCTATGATTCAAACATCCATAACTGTTCTATATAAACTCAAGCAAACGTTAGCATACCATAAAATGTGATTAAAATTAGAGATTTGAAATTTAAAATTTTACCAAACCGGTGTCGTCAAATTGGAGCATGATAGGCGTGTGATGGATTACTCTTGGGCCTTGTAAGACTCTTGAGGACTTCAAGAGGATGGTTTGAGGCTTGATGTCAATTGAGAGAGACCGGAACCTCGAGATATGACTTACACCAATTCTTTGATTTCTGGAGCGCTTTTTGAAGAGCTTTTAGAGAGCTTTTTGAAGAGCTTTTTGAGAGCTTTTTAGAGAGGATTTTCGTCCCTTTCAAGCTTGTATGGCTCTATATTTATAGAGGAGAATGAGAAGACAAGAAAGCATAGAAAGAATCTCCCTCATAATGTTGTGTTTTAAGACCATGATCAAGATTTGAAAAAAATGCCATATTTGATGATTTTATGCCATTTTCACATGTGGATGAACCTGGACATATTTTAAAAGTTATTGCACGAAATCAATTGACATAAACCAGCATAAAACTTTCCCAAAATGGATTCACATCAAAATTTACATTATTTCTATTATTTATTTATTTAATTCCGAATTTTAATGAATGAAATATCAAAATAAATAGCATAAATAGTAGAAAAATGTATGGGTGGGCTTAGAGGTCGTGGACCATGTTAGTAATGAGTTTCAAACTTGAAAAGATAGGCCCATTTGGAAAAAATCCAAGTTTGGTCAATATTTGCTTCATGCATTTTTTCAAAAATTGTCTAACTTTGACAATGCATAACTCCCTCCATTTTGACTCTTTGGAGGTGTTCTATTACTTTTTAGAAATATTGGGATGTCCTATAAGCAACCCTTTTGGTCTCATCTCATTTTTATACTCCATGCTCATGTATGAAGCTTTGACAAAAAAGGTGTTTTTGTTGACTTTTCAAAATGACCTATAATGTCCAAATTTATAAATTCTTGTGAGTGCATATTTTGAACTTGGGATATGAAGATGGATTGTAGGAAATTGCATCCTATTAAAAATGAGCTTTGTATGGGTCATTTATCATAAAGTATGAGAAAGTTATGCTTGGTCAAAGTTGAGTTGACTTTTCCTACAAAACCCTAATTTAGCAACTTTTGAATCTTGATGAATTTTGAGCAATCCTTGGTGAATCATGATCAACCCTTGATCAAATGATGAAATATGCTTTAAAATGAGAATGTTAACAAAAAATATTGAAGTTTGACTGTATGTAGGTCACAATTGACTTTTGCCCTAGCATTGTCGATTTTGGACCTTTGAGCAATTGACTGAGTAAACTTCCTCTGCACGGCTTGAAACTTGACATGGATGACCTTGAGAACATATTAGGACATTGATGAGCACTTGGGACCACTTGGACTCAAGGATCTTGATGCAACATGAAACCCTAGTTTTGGGTAAACTGCCTTAGGAGATAGCTTGTCTGACCAACTCTTGAGCACACTTGAGCAACTTGGAGATTTTTCTTGCAATGTCTTAAGGAATATGAGAGGAAAAATTTTGGGGTACAACAGCTGCCCCTATTTAATCTTCTTAAACCTGAGTATGTAGATTGTCTTTCATGCCTTTCGTGATCCGAAGGTGGAAGATGATTGAACACTAGAGTGCCCAGAAATTTGCACTCGCATGAAGTGGTATCAGCCTTGTGATGTTGGGAATGGGCTTACATATGCCATTTGGATATTGCTAGTGGGAGGATGGGCTTAAATATGCCATCTGCAGAAGTGTCGATCGCATAAGAGATTCCTTAGCGAGAACTTGCATACCTGTTGTTGTGGAAGATTCCGCTTGGGGAAGTCTGATCTTTATTGAGATTTAGGAACTTGCCTGTACTTCAACTGAGAGAACATCTCTGATGAGTTTTAAGAAATTGTTCGTAATTCAACTGAGGGGGAAACATCTTCATCGAGATTTAAGAACTCGCCGGTAATTCAACTGAGAAAACTCTGCTGAGATTTAGGAACTGTCATGTAATTCGACGGAGGAACTTTGTCGAGACTTAGAACCTTATCTGTAATTCAACTAAGGATAATTCGGTTGAGATTTAAGAACTAGTCAGTAATTCGACTGGGGAACTTTGTCGAGATTTAGAACCTTATCTGTAATTCAACTGAGGATAATTCGGTTGAGATTTAAGAACCGGTCAGTAGTTCGACTGAGGGAAACATCTTCATCGAGATTTAGGACTTGTCTGTAAATCAACCGAGGATAATTCTGTTGAGATTTAAGAACTGTCAGTAATTCGACGGAGGAACTTGTCGAGATTTAGGATCTTATCTGTAATTCAACTGAGGATAATTCTCTTGAGATTTAAGAACCATTCAATACTTCGACTGAGGGGAACATCTTCATCGAGATTTAAGAACTCGCCCGTAATTCAACTGAGAAAACTCTGCTGAGATTTAGGAACTCGTCTGTTATTTGACGGAGGAACTTGTCGAGTTTTAGGACCTTGTCTGTAATTCAACTGAGGATAATTCCGTTGAGATTTAAGAACCGATCAGTACTTCGACTGAGGGAAACATCTTCATCGAGATTTAGGACTTGTCTGTAATTCAAGCGAGGATAATTTTGTTGAGATTTAAGAACTGTCTGTAATTCGACGGAGGAACTTGTTGAGATTTAGGACCTTATCTGTAATTCAACTGAGGATAATTCGATTGAGATTTAAGAACCGGTCAGTACTTCGACTGAGGGAAACATCTTCATCGAGATTTAGGACTTGTCTGTAATTCAACCAAGGATAATTCTGTTGAGATTTAAGAACTGCTAGTAATTCGAAGGAGGAACTTTGTCGAGATTTAGAACCTTATATGTAATTCAACTGAGGATAATTTGATTGAGATTTAAGAACTGGTCAGTAGTTCGACTTGGATAAAAGCTTCATAACTGAGAATTTTAACCGCATCCTTCCTGAAAGGTAAATGTTAGCTGTATGCAATGCATGATATGTATCAAACAATGATGTTCTCAAAATAAATGAGATTGTGTTGTATGATGCGTATATGCATGTGTCATGATGTATGGAAATGTAATGTTTTCAGCTGGGGAAAATAAATCTCGGATAGCTGCTGGAGAAAAGAGTTGAATTCTTCGTTTCCGCTGGGGATGGCGAACGTAGATGTTTGTGAGAATAAACCTGCAGGAGAGGATAACTCCGCTTGGGAATAAACTGATGAGGAGATTACTTTGTGGGGAAGAGATGCTCTGTAGAGGACTCCGCTGATAAATTCCGCTGGGGATGAATTACCATTGCTGGTGAAACTGAGTCCTGTTGGGGATTGAATTCCTGTTTGTGAAAGGAACGAACTCCGTTGGGGATGATCTTCAGTTGCGACTTCACTGGGGATAACCTTTTAGGCTCTATTAGGGACAAACTTCTAGAGTCTACTGGGGATGATTCTCCATACTCCACTGGGGAAGCTTTTTCAGACTGCGCTGGGAAAAATTTCAAACTCCACTGGGGATATATATACTCCGCGAGGGATAATAAGACTTTTCAGTGTTGATGGTAGATAAACTCTGCTTGGGGAGAATATTACCGATTCATTCATAGTTGTGAGTCTCAGCTGGGGAGAGTTAATATTACTGTCTTTTTCTTACTCTGCGGGGAATGAATGTTACTGGGACGTGTGTTGAGGATATGACGATGGCTTTGCATCGAGACTTTTCTGCCCCTGTTTCTGCAGGAGAAGGTGCCTGCGGAGGCCTTGTGGATCGAGTATTATCCCAACCTATGAGGTGCTTGGTAATTTCCGATTGAAATGACAAATCTTCTTCTGGTAGGTAAGTGACGAGATGACGGGACATAGTCGTACGCTTTAATCCCTAACTTTTGCCTGGACTGTCTTTTCAGGTTTTCAGTCCACCGGGATACCCTTTTTTACCCAGCCGCCTTTTCAGGTTTTCGACTTGCCGGGTGTACAAATCTTTTTGTTTTTATCCCTAATTTTTCCCGAACCTTTTTGGTTCGCCGGGATGCCCTTATTTTTTCCTAGGTGTGTCAACCTAGCGGGTCTTTGTTCATGCGCAGTATTTTTTGACCATGTCCATGCTCTCAGAGCGTAAGGAGTTGTCACTGTCGGTAGTGTCGTGTTTCCATACTACCAGAAGATGTTCGTTTGGTCATGCAAGATTTGTTGCAGGAATCCATGTCTAATGCCCCAAGCGATTCAGATGGAGATTTGCCCCTGGCTATTTGGCATCTTTGAGAGATTCCTTAAATCTTGACTTAACTGCCCCAGATGATGGACAATGATCGTGTCTGCCCCTTGGTTGGAAGTGCTTTTTTTCTCACTTGAGGTGACCCTTTTTATTGAAAAGGTTTTTGTTCACTAGATATTCGTCGCGCGAATTTCTCTGCTGTTTGAACAAATAGTCATATGCAAACAATGTTATTTTAAGAATGCAAAGCTTATGTCTGTCTTGAAGTTTTTGAAATTGCATTTTTTCAGTAAGATAGGAAAATTTTGTAAAATGTGACGTTAACTCAGGATTTACAACAAGCCCTACAGGAGTCAGGATACCTTTTGTAACAATATGCTTTCGAACTAACCCATGCTTCAGCTAGGACTTTTAAGGGTTATAACGGGGTCTGGTTCACGGTTTAAGAAACAAAGGGTAAAGGCTCAAATTTTATTTGTACCCACCCGTTCTTCGTGATGTTCTTCGATCCTAACCTCAGCTAATTGTGCATTTAGATACTGTTTGAGTCTTTGCTCTAATATTCCAGTGATGGTTCGGATACTGACAGTTTATAGGCAATCACTTTGTTGAGAGTTTGCAGGATCTCTTTCCTTTTGATTTTTATTATCCATGTCTTTTGCCTGAACTGTGTCTTTTTTTTATTACAGTCAGCGGGATGCCCCCGTTTTTCTTAAGTCTCCTTCATAGGTTTTGACTTATTGGGCTTTTATTTCGAGAGATACTGACTGCATGTCCTTACGATTATATAGAACCATCTGAAGAAGTGAAAAACACAAGAAGGGGGGTTGAATTATAAATCTTGAAATCAAATGCAGACAACACATTATTTTTATCCTGGTTCGTTTGATCTCAAATTACTCCAGTCTACCCGTCAAGGTGATTTCGCCTCTCTCCAACGAGGTCTTAATCCACTATATTCAACTGAATATTACAACTGCTTTAACAACTGCTAAAGCCTTCTTGAGTCAAAACCACAAACCAGTTTCTCAAGGAAATACTTTCTTACAGATAAATGAAATCTAAGTGTGTTGAATGTTTTCTACAAAACTGTTTATCACAACTGTGATACTACACAAATCAAGCTTATGAGAACTGGAATGCTAAAACAATGGAGTAAGTAATTTGAGAGCTTTAGCAAACTGTGAATGAGGATGAAGATGAATCGCTTTAGGCGTGTAGAGAGTTGTAGAGCATTATCCAATCCGTTCCTCACTTGCTTGTTTATATAGCATTGGAAATGATACGTTGGAGTCAGTTATTCCGTTTCAATGCCAATTACATTCTTTCCATATTGAGAAGATCTTTGTCTGGAATAATGCCGTTGATAATAAAGTATCTTGAATGCACAGTACCGTTGCCAATTAAGCGTGTTCTGGCTTTGGCTTATTCTGACGCTGCTAGGTGCTGATGAATTGTTGTGGTCTTGATCAGAGTTTAGATTGTTACGCACAGATCTGTTCATCAAGCTTCAGCGTAAGCACATGCTTTGATCTTCTGATTCTGGCATCTGATATAACATCTTCTGATGCTGATATTGAAGTTTCATCTTCTGATGCTGATATCCATTAGAGTTTCTGTAAATGTACAATATAATTTTTAGGTAGCATATATGTCTCATATGAATTATACAATTTATTTAATCTAGCATTTTGTTATCATCAAAACTTTAACTTGGGGTAGTAGATTCAAACTTTGTTCTAACAATCTCCCCCTTTTTGATGATGAAAAAAACCAGATATTTTCAATTTGAAATCTAAGGAAAAATATCAGAGATAACCAAATAATAGATTGTATTAGAGATAGTCAGATAGGTATCAAAGATAAGGAGGAATAAAAAGGTATCAGAGCTTGAGAAGATAAGAAAAAAACTATCAGAGTTATGATCAGAAAAGCTCCCCCTGAGTTTATTACTTCTCTTTTAATTCCATGAGTCCTTTAGCATCAGATCTTTCTTGAACTTTCTTTGAGCATCAGATCTTTCTGGAGCAGAGCTTCAGTGTATCAGAGATAATTAAATTCTTGTACCTGTAATCTTATGCAGAACATAGAAACATTCAAGTATATCAGAGTGTTAGAATGTTTGAGACTTTTGTCTCAGTAATCCGTTATTGAAAAATATCATTCTTTTTCTCCCCCTTTTTGTCAGCAATCAAAAAGTGCAAGTAATTGAAGTTAAAACGATCAGTGCAGAAAAACCATTGTATTTAGTTCAAAGCTTAGAAGATAGTACAAAAGATATGTAAAGAAAACAATGAAAATATTGAGAAACGAAATCTAAGGTTGGGGTGGAAGGCGTGTGAACAAAGCTTCTAGCATGTTCTTAATCTGATAAGCGGTTTCCTTCTGCTGATGCACCATGCTGGCTACTGAATCAATTTTACTATCTTGCACATCCATCCTTTCCTTCATCCGTTGATCATTCTCATCCATTCTTTTCTGCAGACGAATATCATTTTGCTTCAGCTCTTCAAGAGTCTGCCTGTCCAAAGCAGCTTGAGAGACGTCAGAATCACGATGCTTCTGAGAGCTTTCCGCAACATCTTCTGCTTGACTAAAGTCGTCAGCTGGAATTGTCTGATCTTCTGCTGGTTGAACTGATGAGGCTGGATGCTTTTCAGACCATGGCTCACTGTCCAGAAGAAGCACTTCCTCCTTCAGCAGCTGACTCATGACTGGACCTTCAACTTCTTTCAGCAGATTGCATGCCTGTTTCAAAATTCAAGATGCTAGAACCAACATCTAGTTGTTTGGGTTTGGGAATGGCGGTTTTATATTTAAGGGCAGCAAGGCGATCAAGGATTGTTAGATCAATGAAGGTCTTGCTGTGGTCATCTGTATTTTGTTTGGGTGAGGGAGTAGGAGAATCATAAATGATTATTGGACTGTGTGGAGTATTAGGTGGAGTAGTTTCTGGTGAGGATGGTAGTTGCGGTATGTTTACAGTTGTACCACATGGCAGTTGAATTGCCAAGGGTTGTGGTTCAGAGGATTGAGGTGATTGAGGTTCAGGGGTTTGAGCCTCAGAGTGTTGAGACTCAGAGTGTTGAGGTGAAGGTGGATTAAGTTCTGGTTGTGGAGAGGGAGGTGGAGGAGTTTCTGGTTCTGGTGAATGGGCAGTTTCTGGTTGAGTGTTTGGATTTTCTGAGAGGGGAGTGGAAGAACGTTGATCAATTTCAGAAAGAACTTTATCAAGTTCTGATTCTGTTGATGTTATGGGTTTTGGATTTTTAGGTTTGGTGCGGGATCTCTTGAGAGTTAGTGACTCATAAGGGTCAAACTCTGGTTCGGTATCATCAATGGTTGGTATGGGAATTGGGAGTTCATATGAAGTTGGGGTTGGAATCAATGTTGGAACAGCAGATGAATTTAAAACATTAACAATAGATAGATTACCTCTCTTCTTTGGGGTCTGCTGAGACGGTCCTTCTGATGCAGCCTTTCTCTTCTTAGTCTTCTTCAAAGTAACCTCTGGTGCTTGCTGGTGCAGATCTTTGATGTTCAGATCAGGATCTGTGCCATCAGCTTTACACACATCCAAGTATCTGAGAATGATGACTGGTTTAGAGTCAATCTCAGAGAACATAGGAAAGTCGTCCAGAGGTACTCTTCTGCTGGTGATTTTAGCATGAGGAGTGACGCTGGGCTCCTTTCTGATATTCTCTATCAGTTTCATCTTCTTCAGATTCTTGGCGTTCAGCTGCTTGCCAACAGCTGGTTCCAGAGAGCTTATTTCCTGTGCCTCTGTCAGGTGTTCTATCAGCCTATTCTCAGTTAGAATATCTGATATTAATCTGCCGAAGGGTATCCAATCCCTTTTAGTCTTTTCTTCTTCTCTCGTCTCCTTGACGCTGGTCTTCAGATGATTGAACAGAAGATGAGCAAGGTTGATCTTGGTCTTCTTTGCAATAAAATAGAGCAGAAATTGCTGATCTATGTTGATGTAGTCAGGAGAGCTTATGGGCTTCCTGTGGTTGAAGCAGCCCAAGATGATCTTTGCCCAGATTCTGTGTTGATCCATCAAATCTCTGATCTTGCTGGATGGAACCCCATGCGTGAAAATCTGTCTAGCAACTATGGTAGTGTTTCCAGCTCTTTCTGCCATGTCAATACAACGGATGCCACCACCGTTGTATCCAATCAGTCTAGCAATGTGATCTTCAGTAATCACAATCTTCTTGCCCATGATATATGAAGTGACCTGATGAGTTGAGGCAGACGCATGAATCCAGAACTCTTTAACTAGGATTGGGAACATTGGACCCACCAACCTATCAAAGTACCTCTCCCATCCTTGTGCCCTAATTTCTTCAGTCAAATCGAAGCCATTTTCTTTCAGACTGTTGAAATCAACGATCAGTTCAGACAGAACTTCCAGGTTCTTCACCGGAGTAAGGAGCGTTCTGAACGGAATCTGATATTGTTCAGATGAAGCCTCTTGCTGGGAACCTGCAGAAACAGTGCTAGAAGTTGCCATGTTCAGACTATGGTTTCTTTGAGAAAAAGCTTGAAAAGGGTTTCTTTGGAAAAAGATGAACACACAAGTAAGAATGTAGAAAATATTTAGATGATTGCAAGAGACGGTAAAAAGTGAATGAATGGAGTGATGGTGTTTAAATAAGTTTCAAAAAGTGTTTTGAAAACATAAACGTTTTTAGGAGAGAGAATTAACTCATGATTATGCGCATTTAATGTTGGCTGATTTTGGGGGATTTGAGAAAGATATTTGGAACGATTACCAGTGACATGTGTCTCAATGCATCCAATCAGCGTTTTGCCTTCTCAAAAGCGTGCACGCGTGTTCTGCTTCAGAGATTAGCTGATGACTGGATGACACTTGTTTGATTTGGTGAACAACACATCTATCCTTGAAATGAGACGCTCAGATCTTTATGGATAGACTCTGATACAATCTGCATGTCTAACTTTCTGAAGGAAGATTGATCAGAAGTTCACAGTAAAATAAAACAAATTCTGAAGGTTAACATATAAACTTAAAACATTTTCACTCTAGGCAGAGCTTCATGCTGAGATGTTTCAGAATGAAGTTGAACCTATCTTCAGAAAGTGGTTTAGTGAAGATATCAGCCCATTGATGGTCTGTATCAATAAATTTTAAGTTCAAAATTCCTTTCTGAATATAGTCCCTAATGAAATGGTGTTTTATTTCTATATGCTTAGCCCTAGAATGCAAAATAGGATTTTTACTTAAGCAAATGGCAGAAGTGTTGTCACAGAGTATAGGGATGTTACTCTCAAAAATCTGGAAGTCTTCAAGCTGACTTTTCATCCAGAGCATTTGTGTGCTGCATCCTGCTGCTGCTATGTACTCAGCTTCTACTGTTTATAGCGCAATTGTGGATTGCCTTTTGCTGGACCAAGAGATCATATTTTCTCCCAGAAACTGGCAGCTTCCAGAAGTACTTTTACGCTCTACTTTGTCTCCAGCAAAGTCAGCATCGCAGTTACCTACTAAGCTGTAATCACTAGATTTTCTATAAAATAAACCCAGATTAGTAGTACCTTTCAGATACTTGAAAATTCGCTTAACAGCTGTTAAGTGAGATTCTCTAGGATCTGATTGGAATCTTGCACAAATACATACGCTGAATAAAATATCAGGCCTTGAAGCCGTCAGATAAAGAAGAGAACCAATCATACCTCTGTAGACCTTCTGTTCTACCTTTTTGCTTACCTCTTCTCTTTCCAGAATGCACGTGGGATGCATTGGAATCTTTGATGACTTACATTCTGAGATATCAAATTTCTTCAGAAGTTCTCTGACATATTTGCTCTGATGAATGTAAGTTCCCTCTGGATTTTGATTGATCTGAATTCCCAGAAAGAATTTCAGTTCTCCCATGAGGCTCATCTCAAATTCTGCCTGCATACACTTAGCAAATTTTCTTCCAAGAGAAGGATTAGTAGATCCAAAAATAATATCGTCAACATAAATTTGACAAACTAAGATGTCATTTTTAACTGACTTACAGAATAAGGTAGTGTCCACCTTACCTCTGGTGAATTCTTTTTCTAACAGAAAGTTACTTAGTCTTTCATACCAAGCTCTGGGAGCTTGTTTCAGACCATATAGTGACTTCTTTAGTTTGAAAATATATTCTGGATTTTTTGTACTTTCAAAACCAGGGGGTTGGTGCACATAAACCTCTTCTTCTATATATCCATTTAAGAATGCACTCTTGACATCCATCTGATACAGAGTGATGCCTTTATTAACAACAAACGAAATTAAAAGTCTGATAGATTCTAACCTGGCGACTAGAGCAAAGGTTTCTGTATAGTCTATCTCCTCTTGCTGACTATAACCTTGTTCTACCAGTCGTGATTTGTTTCTGATAACTTCACCTTGTTCGTTCAGCTTGTTTCTGAACACCCATTTTGTTCCAATGACGTTGAATCCTTTTGGTCTGGGAACAAGATCCCATACGTCATTTCTGGCGAATTGATTCAGCTCTTCTTGCATTGCTAGAATCCAGTCGTTGTCCAGAAGTGCTTCATCAATTGAGGAAGGTTCAATCAGAGAAACAAGCCCTATGAGGGATTCTTCAGAGTTTCTGAAGCTGGCTCTTATTCTGATTGGATCTTCCTTTCTTCCTAAGATAGTTTCTTCTGGGTGATCCAAGCTGCTTCTGGGTAGTCTTTTCTGAGGTTGGTCAACAGATGTTGCTGGATTACTAGCAGTGCCTCTTTTTGATGTTGAAGGAGTGTCTTTATTTAGAGCTTCTGATGACTTGTCTTCAGAACCTGTAAATTCAACTTCCATACCTGCAAAAACTTCATTCTGCTTTGACTTTTCAGAGTCAAGCTTATCATCAAAATGAACACTGATTGATTCTTCCATAATCTGTGTTTCTGTATTGTATACTCTGTACCCTCTTGAGCGTTCAGAGTATCCTAACATAATACACTTCTGTGCTTTAGAGTCAAACTTGTTCAAATAATTTTTTTGTATTTAACATAAAGCAAGTACATCCAAATGGATGAAAATATGAAATGTTGGGCTTTCTGTTCTTCCACAATTCATATGGAGTCTTTTCCAGAATAGGTCTTATGGAGATTCTATTCTGAATGTAGCACGCTGTGTTTATTGCCTCTGCCCAGAAGATCTTAGCAACGTTTGTCTCATTGATCATGGTTCTGGCCATTTCTTGCAATGTTCTGTTCTTTCGTTCTACAACTCCATTTTGCTGGGGAGTTCTAGGACAAGAGAAATCATGCAGAATGCCTTTGTCATTAAAGAATGACTCAAAATCTTTGTTTTCAAACTCTCCACCATGATCACTTCTGACTTTAACGATTCTAAGATCCTTTTCATTCTGAACTTGGTTACAGAAGGTGACAAACACATAGTGTGACTCGTCCTTGTGTCTTAAGAACTTTACCCATGTCCATCTGCTATAGTCATCTACGATTACTAACCCATACTTCTTGCCACTGACTGAAGCAGTTTTAACTGGTCCAAATAAGTCAATGTGCAGAAGTTCTAATGGCTTAGAGGTAGAAACAACATTTTTAGATTTGAAAGAAGGTTTTGCAAACTTGCCTTTCTGACATGCTTCACACAGAGCATCTGAATTAAACTTCAGATTAGGAAGTCCTCTGGCCATATTGAGTTTGTTAATCTGAGATATTCTTCTCATACTAACATGCCCCAATCTTCTGTGCCAGATCCATTGCTCGTTGTTAACAGACAGAAGACACTTTACATTCTGACTTTTCAGTTCAGAAAGTTTGATTTTATAAATGTTGTTTTTCCTCTTTCCATTAAATAGGATAGTCCCATCTTTCTGACTAACAGCTTTACATGATTTTTGATTAAAGATTATATCATAACCGTTATCACTTAATTGACTTATGGATAACAGATTATGCATTAATCCATCTACTAACAGAACATTGTTTATAGAGGGAAGATTTCCATTACCTACAGTTCCAGAGCCAATGATCTTTCCCTTCTGATTGCCTCCAAAGCCTACTGGCCTCCAGGCTTAAGTTCCAGGCTTTGGAACATATGCCTTCTTCCTGTCATGTGTCGCGAGCAGCCAGAGTCCAGGTACCATGACTGGTGTTTCTGATTTGCTGCTAAAGATATCTGCAACATGTATTATTTTATCCTTAGGTACCCATATTTTCTTGGGTCCTGATTTGTTAGCTTTACCAAAACTCTGGTTGAATTTTGGTTTCACATAATAATTTCTACTAGTATATTTAATGTCATGTGTGTGGCCAAACACAAAGTGTGAATTCATAGGAGTGCGTTTAATAATTAAATCCATGGCATTCTTTGGTGTAAGTACCTTACCTTGGTATCCTATTCCCTTTCTGCCGTTTCTGCTAACTCCATAGATCATTGAAGCTATTTTTCTTCTATCTATGCTTTTAGCAAGGAACTTCTGTAAGCTATGATCATACTCCTTGATGATCTCATCAGCGCTGCTGGGAGTTTCAGAAATTGTTTCCTTCTGAGATTTTTGTAAAACATTTTCTAATTTTGAAATTTTATTTTTCAACTCAAAATTTTCCAATTTGAGACTCTCAGTTTTGTCAGAGTCAGAATCAAGATTCCTTTTCAGGTTTCTGAATTTAACTCTGATCTGCTGGTACCTTTCCAGAATTTCGTTAAGGCTTTCAGCAAGTTCAGCCTTAGTAAAATTGATTGCAAAGTCAGGAAATACCTCTTCGGTGTCTGATTCTGAGTCTGATTCAGAAGCTTCACTGTCTTCTGATATGTTGGCCATGAGAGCTATGTTTGCTCTCTCATCATCTGATTCTGAGTCAGCTTCAGACGAGTCAGAGTCATCCCATGTAGCCATGAGACTTTTCTTCTTTTCTCTTCCAAACTTCTTTCTGGGCTTTTCCCTCTGAAGCTTTGGACAGTCACTCTTATAGTGTCCTTGCTCGTTGCATTCATAGCAAGTGATGTCCTTGGTGTTTGGCTTTCTGCTTCCTGAAGAGCCTTCAGATCTTCTGTATCCAGAGGAAGAGTCTGACCTTCTGTATCTGGAAGAGGACTCATTCTGATCAAATCTTCTGGGATTCCTGAACTTTCTTTGCCTCTGCTTCCATAGTTGGTTCACTCTTCTGGAGAGGAGGGAAAGTTCGTCTTCTTCTAATGAGGACCCATCAGATGTTTCTTCAACTGCCTGCAAAACTTTAGAGTCAGATTTTCTGTTAGATTTTAATGCAAGAGGCTTACCTTGCTTCTGAGGTTCATCAGCTTCTAGCTCTATCTCGTGACTTCTGAGGGAGCTGATAAGTTCCTCCAGAGAAATTTTGTTGAGATCTTTAGCTAGCTTCAGTGCTGTAACCATTGGCCTCCACTGTTTTGGCAAGCTTCTGATGATCTTATTGACATGATCAGCAGTAGAGTATCCTTTGTCCAGAACCTTGAGACCAGCCACCAGAATTTGGAATCTTGAGAACATTGTTTCAATGGATTCACTTTCTTCCATTTTGAATGCCTCATACTTCTGAATGAGCGCAAGAGCTTTAGTTTCTTTGACCTGAATGTTGCCTTCATGCGTCATTCTGAGTGAGTCAAACATGTTCTTTGCTGTGTCTCTGTTAGATATCTTTTCATATTCAGCGTAAGAGATGGCGCTGAGAAGAATGGTTCTGGCCTTGTGGTGATTTTTGAAGTCACGCTTTTGTTGATCAGACATTGCTTTCCTGTCAATCTTTTGACCGCTTGCATTCACTGGGTGCGTGTATCCATCTGTCACCATGTCCCACAGATCAGCATCATGTGCCAGAAAGAAGCTTTCGATTCTGTCTTTCCAGTAATCAAAATTCTCTCCATCAAAGACTGGAGGTTTGTCGCTGAATCTGTCTCTATCTTCATTGTTGTCGTTGTTGCTGTGTTGACATGTTCCTGCCATTGTGTTTTTCTGACGCTGGATCTTGTACTGACACGGTTAAGTGTTTTAGCTCAGAACCAGGCGCTCTGATGCCAATTGAAGAAGTGAAAAACACAAGAAGGGGGGTTGAATTGTAAATCTTGAAATCAAATGCAGACAACACTTTATTTTTATCCTGGTTCGTTTGATCTCAAATTACTCCAGTCCACCCGTCAAGGTGATTTCGCCTCTCTCCAACGAGGTCTTAATCCATTATATTCAACTGAATATTACAACTGCTTTAACAACTGATAAAGCCTTCTTGAGTCAAAACCACAAACCGGTTTCTCAAGGAAATACTTTCTTACAGATAAATGAAATCTAAGTGTGTTGAATGTTTTCTACAAAACTGTTTATCACAACTGTGATACTACACAAATTAAGCTTATGAGAACTAGAATGCTAAAACAATGGAGTAAGTAATTTGAGAGCTTTAGCAAACTGTGAATGAGGATGAAGATGAATCGCTTTAGGCGTGTAGAGAGTTGTAGAGCATTAGCCAATCCGTTCCTGACTTGCTTGTTTATATAGCATTGGAAATGATACGTTGGAGTCAGTTATTCCGTTTCAATGCCAATTACATTCTTTCCATATTGAGAAGATCTTTGTCTGGAATAATGCCGTTGATAATAAAGTATCTTGAATGCACAGTACCGTTGCCAATTAAGCGTGTTCTAGCTTTGGCTTATTCTGACGCTGCTAGGTGCTGATGAATTGTTGTGGTCTTGATCAGAGTTTAGATTGTTACGCGCAGATCTGTTCATCAAGCTTCAGCGTAAGCACATGCTTTGATCTTCTGATTCTGGCATCTGATATAACATCTTCTGATGCTGATATTGAAGTTTCATCTTCTGATGCTGATATCCATTAGAGTTTCTGTAAATGTACAATATAATTTTTAGGTAGCATATATGTCTCATATGAATTATACAATTTATTTAATCTAGCATTTTGTTATCATCAAAACTTTAACTTGGGGTAGTAGATTCAAACTTTGTTCTAACACCATCACCGTCTTTTGTTTCGGGAGGACTTCTTTGATGCCACTCATTGTGCACCTGGATTAACTGAGAAAACTACCCTTCCCCAGGTTATAATTAAGGGTTTTAATTTGTGAAAAGAAAACTCTAACTTCTTTGGCTCAAAGGGGTTGACTAGGGATTATCTTCCTTATAACTCCATTGTTTAGGATTTGAAACAATGCATGTACACCGTCAGCAGGGTCTGTTCAAAAGCGTACTGTAGAGATTTTTGATATCATTTTCGTCGTCCTCCTTCTAAAGGCTTAGAATTTTTTTAATCGAGAGTTGAACATCACAAAAATGAAAGAAATTTGAATATAGTGAATACGAATGAATTGATACAAAACAGACATATGCAATGCATTGATGAAGTAACAAAGTTTGACATGAATAAATGTCTGAACAATCAAAAGAAAATTACAAATTGAAAATTCTAATGAACAAAAAGTCTTCTCGTCTCGGGACTTGTCACTTCAAATGGTGAGCCTTGGAGGGATGGTAGAAGAACTCAGCCTGACCATCTTGCATGAATTCCAATGCTCCTTTATCAATTAGGTTTTGAATTTTGTACTTCAACTTCCAACAGTCGTCAGTGTCATGCCCCGAGCTGTTAGAATGGTATGCACACCTTGCATCAGGATTGTAGTTGGGTGAAGAAGTCTTAGGATTCGGATGAGGTCCTACCAACGTCACCAGATTCAATCTCAACAGGTGTTGCAAAGCTTGGGACAGCGGCATGTTGAGCTTGGTAAACGGCCTCTGATTAACCCGTTGTTTATGGCAAGGTTGTTGTTGGACCCGTGAGGTAGTGGAAACTTAGAGAGGTCTATTCTTCATCAAACCAAACCTTTGACTTCTCGGAAGTTGATTAATGACTTGGTCCCTGGCCTTGACTGTTTGCTTCATGTTGTTGTATCTGTCTTAATGAAGCTGGTTGATAATGGTTCTCAACTCTTCTTGTTCCCGAGCTAAGCCTTGGATAAGAGCCATCTGCCCCAACATCTGGGTTTTCATGGCACTGAACTCAACTTGCAGTTGTTCCAGCCATTCGTCCTTATTGTCTTCAGGACTTTTCTTGACCAAGTTCCCAACGAGGAGTGTTTTCAACTCTTCCTGCCCCTTGGATAGGTTTAGGAATACGTCCCTGAACTGATCTTCTCGAGTTTGAAGATCTTGGTTGTCTGGTTGGAAAGCCATTGCTGAAATAAAGAGCGAGAACATGAGAGACTTGTACTGGGAGACCTGTTATGCAATGATATGTATGATATATGTATGCAATGTTTTCAAGGATCTCGCAGGGTAAATAAGAAACTATTAGAATTTGATTGCAACTTGATTGAAGAACTTCATATCGTTGAGAATATTCCTTCAAGAGTCAAGCTCACCATATCGAGTGGGTCATAGCCACCGACTCAAATCATCGTGTTTTGATCTCTAGACGACATTGGTTAGAGGAAAATAAATCCCCTTTTCCCCTTGATAGACATTTTATTTGCCAAAACCTGCATCACAAACCCTTGAGATCCTTGAAATGGTTAAGGAAATGTTAAGGCATGATGTTATGATGTGTACGCTATGCGTTTAAGCAAAAGTGTGAGGTGATGTAAGTGAACCCTGAAATAAATCCAGATTATTGGATAAGGACTGTAAACAAAACCTGCAAGGAACTCATGTTGTCAAATAACAAGAATGTGCAAGTAGTTCAAGTTTGAAAGCATACAAGTCACACAATAGCCCTTAAATTTCAGGCTGGCATGGAGTTTAAGTATTACCCTCTTTCAGTTTAGTTGGTTCAACCTGTCCTAGTAATAGTAACCGGGTTCTAAAGGATCTCAATATCACTGACCACCCTCGATCGGTCATAATTCTAATTTAGCAACCTTTTCTTGCGGCCGGAATCATCGCGAGAGTTTGGTCTCAATGAGTGTAGCATACTGCTACTGTTCTATGGCCGAGTTGGTCAATTATAGGTTCTAAGGTCAGTTGGTGCTTAATGACCCCTTAGAAGACCCATATTCTCCTCGTTGCACCACAAGGGATATCAGTACAAACTAAAGTGCCACACCAACGTAGCTACTGCTTCAACCGTATCGGTCTACGCCGTACAGTTCCCTCATAGTTTATTGCTACTTACCTAAAGGGTATCCCCCAGATCCGGGTTAGGATCTATAGTAACTCTGATTCAAACCCACAAAGATAAAGCATACAAATCAAGCAATTGAAAACATTATGATGAACTATTCCTAAGGTACACCCCACTTATAAGCATCCCCAGCAGAGTCGCCAGTTCTGTTATACGGTGGGAAGAACTGACTGTTTTTTTGGAATGCTGGTTTGCGTTTTACGTTTGTTTTTGCAAAATGTGGCGGTAAGCAAGAGTCGCCGCCGACTTTTATTTTATCCAACAAGGAAAGGAAAAAAGCACAGAAAAATTCCTTTTTCGAGACATTTCTCGTGTTCGGGAGGTAGATTATAGAAAGGGAAGGTATTAGCACCCTTTCTATTCGTGTTTTTCCACGGGCTCTTAGGTACTTGCTCATTGTTTTCAAAATTGCTTTCTTTGTGTTTGTGGGTTTGAAAAAGTTTTTGTTTGAAACTTTGATTTAACTCTTGCTTCTGTCCTCAAGAGTGTAATGAAGTGTTTTGAAAACTTTGTTCGAAAAGGAGTGTAAGTGTGAAAAAGGTTTTGTTTTGAATGAGCGAGTATCTAAGAACTATCTACCTACTCGAAAAAGGAATCGTTCTATGCTAATTTCCTTTAGACAATGTTATCCCACTATTAATGAGTAGGTAGCACCATCGTTGGAGCCTGAGGGTCAATTCGAATGAGGGATATACAGTCACCAAAGCAATGTTAGGACGCCTTAGCGGTAACCCTAATGTCTTAGATCATTTGTTTAAGGCAACAATATCTGAGGCAACCATTTCGAGGCGACTATGATCTTTTAGACAAGAGGGCGACATCTAAAACGACCTATACTCAATGACCGTGTACGAAGGCAACCAAGTGGGGTGTACCCTAAGAGTGCGCATGTGTGAGTGTGTCGTTTTCAGTTATTTTTATCTTTGCACATTTTTTAGGGTTATCTAACCGTTTTAAAATTAAACATACATTCTTGTCATGCATTTTAAATCATACATCTAACAGTTAATATTTTGCGGAATTTAAAATGCGGAAATTAAACTAAGCTATTACAAGGCTTCGGGTATTTACATAGCCAAAAACAAACCCTTCGAAATTAAAGTGATAAATGTAGAATAAACGTCCTAATTAAACTATTACATCCATGTGCAGTTACATTACGTATCGTAAAAAAATAAATAAAAGCGATAAAGGTAAATAAACGTCCTAATTAAATTATTACAAACTGTTAGCAGATATAATAATTGGGAAAAATAATAATAAAGCGCGCGATTAAAAATTAGATCGACGAGAAATTAGGGTTTTGACCCTTCTATCCTAATTAAAAAACGAAAATGTTTTTTTGTTGTTTTTAATTTTTTTTAAGAAAAGAAATTAGATTTTTAAATTAAATGCAAAATTGATTGGTTATTAAATTAATTAATGAAAATAATTAAATGACATATTTTTGGGTTTTTGTTATTTTAGGAAAGAAATAAAATAATTAAGTTAGTAATAAAACCTATTTATTCTAATTAATTTTAATTATATAAAAAGAAATTAAAGTTGTCTAATAATTAATGACCTAATTATATTAATTACTTTTTTTAAAATAAAAATAAATATCTTGAATTTAATTGGATAGAAAAATGTTTTGTGATTTTTTGATAAAAAAGAAAATAATTTGATGGGTTAGTAAAATAAATAAATGAAATAATATAAATATAAAAGAATTAGAGAAAATCAAACTGGGCCTGCAATGTGGGGGTGCAATCATCAGAAATCTCTAGGCCCGAATCTTCGAAAGCTTCATGCTCTAACTATGGTGTTTTTTTTATTCTTGCGTGGAACCTATGATTCAAACATCCATAACTGTTCTATATAAACTCAAGCAAACGTTAGCATACCATAAAATGTGATTAAAATTAGAGATTCGAAATTTAAAATTTTACCAAACCGGTGTCGTTAAATGGGGGCGTGCTAGGCGTGTGATGGATTACTCTTGGGCCTTGTAAGACTCTTGAGTACTTCAAGAGGATGGTTTGATGCTTGATGTCAATTGAGAGAGACCGGAACCTTGAGATATGACTTGCACTAATTCTTTGATTTCTGGAGCGCTTTTTGAAGACCTTTTAGAGAGCTTTTTGAAGAGCTTTTTGAGAGCTTTTTAGAGAGGATTTTTGTCCCTTTCAAGCTTGTATGGCTCTATATTTATAGAGGAGAATGAGAAGACAAGAAAGCATAGAAAAAATCTCCCTCATAATGTTGTGTTTTAAGACCATGATCAAGATTTAAAAAAAAATGCCATATTTGATGATTTTATGCCATTTTCACACGTGGATGAACCTGGACATAGTTGAAAAGTTATTGCACGAAATCAATTGACATAAACCAGCATAAAACTTTACCAAAATGGATTCACATCAAAATTTACATTATTTCTATTATTTATTTATTTAATTCTGAATTTTAATGAATAAAATATCAAAATAAATAGCATAAATAGTAGAAAAATGTATGGGTGGGCTTAGAGGTCTTGAACCATGTTAGGAATGAGTTTCAAACTTGAAAAGATAGGCCCATTTGGAAAAAAATCCAAGTTTGGTCAATATTTGCTTCATGCATTTTTTCAAGAATTGTCTAACTTTGACAATGCATAACTCCATCAATTTTGACTCTTTGGAGGTGTTCTTGGACTTTTTAGAAATCTTGAGATGTCCTATAAGCAACCCTTTTGGTCTCATATCATTTTGATACTCCATGCTCATGTATTAAGCTTTGACAAAAAAGGTGTTTTTGTTGACTTTTCAAAATGACCTATAATGTCCAAATTCATAACTTCTTGTGAGTGCATATTTTGAACTTGGTATCTGAAGATGGATTGTAGGTAATTGCATCCTATTAAAAATGAGCTTTGGATGGGTCATTTCTCAAAAAGTATGAGAAAGTTATGCTTGGTCAAAGTTGAGTTGACTTTTCCTACAAAACCCTAATTTAGCAACTTTTGAATCTTGATGAATTTTGAGCAATCCTTGGTGAATCATGCTCAAACCTTGATAAAATGATGAAATATGCTTCAAAATGAGAATGTTGACAAAAAATCTTGAAGTTTGACTGTATGTAGGTCACAATTGACTTTTGCCCTAGCACAATCGATTTTGGACCTTTGAGCAATTGACTGAGCAAACTTCCTCTGCAAGGCTTGAAACTTAACATGGATGACCTTGAGAACATATTAGGACATTTATGAGCACTTGGGACCACTTGGACTCAAGGATCTTGATGCAACAGGAAACCCTATTTTGGGGTAAACTGCCTTAGGAGATAGCTTGTCTGACCAACTCTTGAGCACACTTGAGCAACTTGGAGATTTTTCTTGCAATGTCTTGAGGAATATGAGAGGGAAAATTTTGGGGTACAACAGATAGCAACATATAAAGGAGGAAGAAAAGAACATTAGACCTTTTGAGTAGGTAGGACGCTCATAGTTGCTCGCTTGCTTACAACTGTGACACGATGGTATAACCGACTGTTATACTGGTTTTGCGTTTTTGTTCGCAAATGTTGCGGTAAGAAAGAGTTGCCACCGACTTTTATTTTGTCCAACAAAGGAAAGGGTGAAAAGAACATAAAAAGACCTTTCAAGAGTTTTCTGAGTAAGGGGGGTAGATTATGAAAAGGGGAGATGTTAGCACCCTTTTCATCCGTAGTTATCTATGGGCTCTTAGATGCTTAACTCATGTTTTGAAATACCTTGTGTTTTGTGTGTTTTTGAAAAGTAGTTTGAAAAGGCCTTAGTGCGAAGTTTCGCTTCATGATAACTCTTGTATCCTTCCTCAAGAGTGTTGATAAAGCGAATGTTTTTGAAAGTTATTTTTGAAATGTGTAAGTGTAAAAGTCTGTTTTACTTGAGCAAGCATGTAACAACTATCTACTTGTACTCGAAAAAGTTTATTCTTTTCCTCCTTATCCTTTAGACTGTTCTATCCTACTATTAGTGAGTAGGTAGCCCTATCGTTGGATGTATGAGAGACATTCGAATGGACGTACAGTCATAAAGGTAACATGTAGAGACGCTTTAGAATTTTTTTTTAAGGACTAGATCATTTACTGAAAGGCAACTGTAGGGTCATCGAGGGACTATGGTCATTGATTTACGGGTCTTTGCTAAAGCATCCCCGTTTCGAGGGACATGACTATTTTTTCTGAAAGACAACCAAAGTCGGCGTACCCTAGAGGTGTATGTGTGCAATGTGTGCTTGTTTCAGTTATTTGTCTTTGAATTTAAGTTTGCTAGCGCTTTATTTTCAGTCTTTCCATACAATCCTATTTACTAAAAGTAATATTGTATAGAAAATATAAAGTGCGAAAAGTAAATCCTACGCTATTACATCCCATGAGCAGTTACAATATTTAAAAAAAAAAGCGAAAAGATAAACTAACTATTACAAAATCAAATGTGCGACCTATACATTCTTTCTAGAATTTAAATAACAAAAGAAAAATAGAAGAAAAAAAAGAAGAGATTGTTTAGAAAGAAAACCAAATGTCCTAAAAAGCCTAAGTATTAAGAAAAATATTTTTGGTATTTTTGTGATTTGATTTTAATATTTAAGACCTAAGTCTAAATTAATTACAAATTAACTATAATAAATACTAAAACATGATTAAGTTAAATTAAATTTATTTATGAAAATTAAATTAATTAAAAGAAAAGAACTAAATCTATTTTTTTGTGATTTTATGATTTTTTTGATAAAAAAGAATTAATTGAAATGAAAAGAAAATAAATAATTAAAGAAAAAAAAAGAATGGGCCATGTTGTAAAGAAAATGGGGGGGGGGGGGGGTGCGCTAAGAAAAATCCCAAGCCCATTAGCAAGAGAGCCCAGGCGCTGGAGAAAAGTCTTCAGAATCATGTGTATCTCTCCCATGAGGCCTATCGTGGGTTTGGTTTGAAATTCCTCGTATCACAGAATTCGAAGCTCAAAAAGCTTATAGCCCTAACCATGGAATCTTGCGGATAGGGTGTTCATATGCATATGCGATCGTCCTAACCTGTTCTAAATGGTCTCACAAACACATGTCAATGTACAAAAATAATTTATATGACATGAATAGACAGTTTAAGATTCAAGAAATTTTACCAAAACTGGTACAATTGGATGTGAAAATTATAGACGTGGAAGGGCTTCGTTATGAGCCTAGTTCAACTCTTGGGAGCCTCGGGGAGATGAACGAATCCTTTGTTTTGATTGAGAGCACCTGGAAGTGTGGTTAAGAATTTTGTATAGCTTTGTTATGCAATAGTTTTTTTGGTCCTTCTTCTGCCTTTGTTTGCCTTTATATAGAGAATGAAATAGGAGCCAACAAGTATGGAAAGGGACAAGGTAATCATGCCCATAAAATCAATATTCCAACATATTGAAAACTTGCCTTCTTTGAATGATTCTTGTCTTTTGGATGCCTTGCACGAATCGGACATGTTGTTGACTTGTATTTGGACTGACAAATAAGGATTGGAATCAAGGTAATCATGCCATGGTTTAAACAAGAAAACAACTTTAAAACTTACCAAATTTGCAATGCTTCTTCCTTTCTTGAGTCCCCACAAAATTTACAAGGTTGTAATGAATTGTCATGAGTTGCCATGAGTTGTCTTTGGCCTTTAGATGATTAAAATAAAAAGTCCAAGCCTTTATACCATTGTTTCATATTTTATTTGATTTTATTTGCATTTAAATGAATAAAAATTAAAATAAAAGAAATAAAAATCATAAAAAATATGTGGATGTATTTATAGGTCCTATAACACATTATGAACATGTTTGAACATCAAAAGTTAGGCCCACTAGTTCAAAACTTCAAGTTCGCTCACTTTGCATTTCACGCATTTCTTGAAAATTGCCTAACTTGTGCACCTCATAACTTTGTCAATTTTAATCTTTTGAATTTGATCTATAACCTTTTGGAAATCTCAAGATGTCCTCTACACTTTATCTTATAATCATTTTTGCATTTGTAGACATTATCTTGATGTAAGTTGCCTTGACAAAAAGTGTCTTATGTTGACTTTCTAAAAATGACATGTAACGTATGAGCTTGTATCTTTCAAATGGTGCATCTCTTGAACTTGAGGACAAAATAGAAGTTGTAGGGAATTATATTATCTTCAAAATGAGCTTTGGTTGGGGAAAAATGGATGAAGTATGTGAAAGTTATGCCTGGTCAAAGTTCAGTTGACTTTTCCTATAGAAACCCTAATTTATCAATTCTTGACTTTTGATAGATTAAGAGCATTTCTTGAGGAATCATGATCAACCCTTGATCAAATGATTGATATCACTTAAAAATGTTGATGTTGACCAAAAATCATGAAGTTTGACTGTTTTTGGGCCACAATTGACTTTTGACCTAGTACAGTTGATTTTCAAACCTTTTAGCCATTGATTGAGCAAACTTGTAGTGCAAGGCATGAAACTTGGCACGGGCAATCTAGGAAAATGGAAAACATTATAGACCTTTGGATCTCACACATCTTGATGAAAAGTGAAACCCTAGTTAGAAGTTCATTGCTTAGGAGGAGAATTTGTCTAATCAATTCTTGGTCAACCTTGAGCAATTGAGGACCTCTGGGAGCAAGTTTTGAGTAAAAATGGGAGGGAAAATTTTGGGGTACAACAACTGCCCCTGTTCAATCTTCTTAAACCTGAGGATTTAGATTGTCTTGTCTGCCTTTCGTGATCTGAAGGTGGAAGATGATTGAACACTAGAGAGCCCAGAAATTTACACTCACATGAAGTAACACTAATGGTTGATGATGTCGGGAATGCGCTTACAGATGCCATTTAGAGAAGATGACAGAGGGTCATCGAAGATGGGCTTAAAGATGTCATCCAAAGTAGATGCTGACTTCATAAGAGGTCTCTTTGTGGGGAATTCCTATTCCTGCTGTCTGAGGAGGAGTCCGCTGGGAATATGGGTTTCTGTTGTTCTCCTGCTTGAGGAAAAATCTGTGGGGAATAGAGTCTAGGAACTTCAGTTGTCCAAGGCTCTGCTGAAGAGTTATCTCTGTACTGGAGAGACGAAAGTTTGTTGTTTTCTGGTTGAAATCCAGGCTTCACAGTAACTTGCTAGGGATAATGGAATTAACCGTTATCTGAAAATGTATTAGAAAGAGCCTGTGTGGGGCTGTTTCGGGATGAGTCCGTGTTAGTCTGCATCCGGAGATATATGAGAATGAGCCTGTGTGGGGCTGCTTCAGGATGAGTCCGTGTTAGACTGCATCTAGAAAGTTAATAAGGAATCCGTGTAAGATTGCTTTGTCCGGTCATGTAGATAGTTTTCCTATCTGGTTTCAGGTGTTAATCTATAAATCATATGTTCGCAGATAGTTGTCCTGTCTGGTTTCAGGTATTAATATGGAACTTGAAAATTTTCGGTCGCTGAGATAGTTGTCCTAGCTGGCTTCAGGTATTAATCTATGACCTTAGAAAGAAAGATAGTTTTCCTGGCTTGTTATAGGTATTAATCTCCAATATCCTTATGTAGATAGTTTTCATGGCTTGTTACTGTTGCGATTGGTTTTTAAATCAGAGTCGCCACTGTTAGTTTTTATCCTAGGGAAGGGCATCTAATAGGAAACCCTAATTCACAGACAAATATTCTAGGTTCCGGACTTCATTAGATGAAAGGAAGGTGTTAGACACCTTTCATCTACCTTATTCACAAGGATACTAGGTTTTAGGTTTAGGTTCGGGTAAAATAGGGTTTTAAATTTTAATTAGGGGAAAGGGTTTAAATATTTTTATAGGGGAACTCGCTATGATTTTTGATCGTATGCCTACGTATCCTCTTAAGAGGAATCAGAGTCCCAATTCGTAGTTCGTATGGGTTGGTGTTTTTTAGGGGTTGGCAAACATATTTTGAATCACCTCGCACTTGGCCGGGAATAGTTGAAGGGTGAGAAAACACTTAGAATGGGGGGTTGAATAAGTTTCTCTTTTTCTTTTTCTTAAAGGCTCAACAATAATGGAAAGACAGTGTTATTTTTATCCTGGTTCGTTTGAACTCAAACTACTCCAGTCCACCCGCCAAGGTGATTTCGCCTTTCTCAACAAGGACTTAATTCACTATAATCAACTGATTACAATCACACAACAACTGTTGTGACTAACAATGCACAAGTAAACTTACAAGTGACTAACACCACTAAGACTCAAACTAGTTCTAGCCTTCTTGAGAAATCTGACCAAACTTGGTCTCTCAAGGAACAATTACAAGAGTTAAATCTTTACAGATAGTGAAACAAATTTGCTTCTAAGAAAGCTATATCACAACTGTGATTTTTCACTAAGATTAGTTTTGCACAAAGTGTATGTAAAATAATTTGTGAGCCCAGAACATTTTCACGTAGTTCTTGTTGTTTTGAATTTGTTGATTCTTTGGCTTGCAATAAATGATCTTCTATATATAGCATGAAGAAAATGACCGTTGCTGCATTCAAAAGTGGAGAGTAATTAATGTTTGCGTGTTTGCTTGCAGTATTGCATTTTCCAATGAACTAGCGTAGACACTTGAGTGCATGTAGCCGTCTTTGCATTAAATGAGAAAACGACACTTTGTCAGAGCATGTTTCCTGAAACTTGACAAGACTTGTTAGCTTCTTTATTCTTTCAGAACTAGCTTCACGTCTTGATTCAGAACATGGATTCACGTCTTGCTTGCAGAATCCTTCTGAACATAGCTTGCTTTCAAAGTACTTCTGATTAGCGCTTGCTTTCAAATTACTTCTGAACAAAACTTGCTTTCAAAGTACTTCTGAACATGGAAACCTGCTAAGCGTTAGAAGATGCATTAAATAGTTTCTTATCAGAGTCAACATCAGCACTTGCGCTAAAACAAATAGTTCTTTCATCAAATAACTTCTTCATTTATTTTCAGCTCAACACGTCAAAATGCTTATGTCAGAACATTATCTGAAACAAATAAATATGTTCATCAGAGTATCAATTATATAGATATATTTTATTGTTATCATCAAAACTATGAGATATGATCAGAACCAATCTTGTCCTAACAATCTCCCTCTTTTTGATGATGACAAAAATATTCAGATTTAGAAATAAAATTGAACAAGAGATAAGAATCCCCCCCTGAAATAAATATTTCTGTAAGAAAAACTTCTTGAGAATTTTCATCAGAGCTTTATAATTTTCTTGTAGGATTTGCTCATCAAGTATTTTAAAGATAATGTTCAGTTGAATTAAACTTCCATAGTTTAGTGATACCTGCGAAATTCTTTTAAACATAGAAAGAAATCTTTGTATTTTGTTAGAATGTTTGAGACTTAGTCCCATAACTGTTAATCAGAAATTAGATCAAAATACTCATTTTCTCCCCCTTTTTGGAATAATCAAAAAGTATATAAAAATAATTGAAGAGTGTTGTACCCTAAAATTTTCCCTCTCATTTTTACTCAACACGTGTCAATTGGGGTCCCCAAGTTGCTCAAGGAAGTTCAAGAGTTGACTAGACAAACTCTCTCCTAAGGTAGTATACCTCAAAATTAGGGTTTCCATCTTCATCAAGATGTTTAAACCACAAAGTACTCAAATGCTCACCATTGTCCTAATATGTTCTCAAGATCATCCATGTCAAGTTTCAAGCCTTGCAGAAGAAGTTTGCTCAGTCAATTGCTCAAATACCTGAAAATCAACTGTACTAGGTAAAAAGTTAACTGTGGTCCACATACAGTCAAACTTTAAGATTTTTGGTCAACATCCTCAATTTTAAGTATTATCCATCATTTGATCAAGGGTTTATCATGATTCCTCAAGGATTGCTCACAATTTATCAAAACCCAAAAGTTGCTAAATTAGGGTTTTATAGGAAAAGTCAACTCAACTTTGACCAAGCATAACTTTCTCATACTTTATTAGAAATGACCCATCCAAAACTAATTTTGAAGAGGATGAAATTCCCTACAATTCATCTTCAGCTCCCAAGTCCAGAATATGCACTCTTAAAAAGATATGAACTTTGACATTATAGGTCCTTTTGAAAAGTCAACAAAAACACCTTTTGGGTCAAAGCTTCATACATGAACATGGAAGACTCATTTGAGATGAGACAAAAAGGGTTGTTTAGAGGACATCTTAAGCTTTCTAAAAAGTCCAAGAACACCTATCTAGGGTCAAAATTGAGAGAGTTATGCATGGGCCAAGTTGACCATTTTTGCAAAATTGCCAAAAGTCAAATGTGCTCAAATTTGCATTTTTTGCTAAATGGGCCCAACTTTTTATGCTTGCACCTCAATTATAATGTGGTCCACGACTCAAATGTTCACTCACCCATTATGTGCTTCATTTTTCAATTTATTTTGATTTTTCATTAATTAAAAAGTGAATTAAATCAAATAAATGATGAAAATTAACAAAGATGTGATTTGATTTGTTTTTTTGACAGATTGGCAATCAAGATATGCTGAGTTAACAAGATCAAATCGAATACAGGTCAATTGGTACAAGAAAGGCATGATTTGGCTCAAAATAGCAACATATCATATAGCTTGCAAATCAAATCAAATCTTGGATAAATGCAAAGACTTAGTCCAAGTTTGTTAACCTAATTCACTCTAGGTTATATAGTGAACAATTCCAGATCAAAAGAAAGGGTGGAGCAGTCGTGAAAAAACCAAACCAAATTCCAAAAAAGTGACAAAAAGTATTGGATCGTTTTTGCATTTAGAGATCATTTCAGACCATTCCAACGCTGCTAATCGATTCTTGGAACTTTCCAGAAGCCAATTGGATCAGTTGCAAGGCTTGAAGCACCCAGAAACACCAACTGTAACTCACACGGTTTGTGTTTTTTTAGAATCGATTATCCCAATTCTTGCATCATTAGCAATTTTAATTGTCATATTTGTGATTATCATCATGTTTGCGAGCTAACTGTATTATTTAATTGTGTTTTTGAAGCCTCTACATGTCGTTGCCATTGTTAGGGTTTATGTTTGCAATTTAGGGTTTTTGTGTAAAGGAAAAATTGGGCCATGAATCAAGTACCATGATACTCGTGAGGCCAAGACAAGTTGATTGGTACTATCACAATAGATTTATCATGCTCGTATGAAATTTTTGAATTGTGCAGGGCTGTAGTTACAACAAACGTCCGTAGGTATAAGTCTTTTACCTAATACGACGGTTGCAGTGAAGAAGATGATGCATGGCATCCCATGAATGGCTGATTTAAATTTTGCGTGCATTTTCTGAATCCATTATTTATTTTGCTTACATTGTTTTGTTTTTATTATATGAACAAAAGAACATGGTAGCGCAGCTAGAAAAGCATCATTGGAGGCGAGCATAAGGACCTGGGTTCGATCCCAGGTCCCAACATTTGCTTTCTATTATTTTTCTCATATGATCAGGTGCACCACATTCCCAACCATCCACCATACAACTCAAGATCTGACCATCAGATCCATCTCCAGCCAAGATGCAACGCCTACAAGGAAGGAGTAGGATGCACCACAAAGTCAACACTACACCGGATCCAGCGCTGACTGGGCTTGGGAGCTTAATGGGCCAAAGATATTCAGATTGACACCCCCAGCATTGCCAACAACACATGCCCAATTCTCAACTTCTTTTTATTTTTATTTTATCTTTTAATTTGATTAATTATTTTATTTTTTAAAATAAGTTTTAATTAAATCATAAAAATCAAAAAATTCAAAAAAATAGATTTAGTTGTTTTCTTATTAAATTTAATTTTGTTAATTAATTAGATTAATATTTAAATTAGGGTAACTTTAATTTGTTTTTCACAATTAAAAATAAATTAGAAAATTTGGTTAACTTTTGATTTAATTTTTCTCTTTTTTCTCAAATAAAACAAAAATACAAAAATAGGTTGTTTAGAATTAATTAATTTATTTTCAAAAATTAATATAAATTAGGACTGAGGATTTTCTTTTAATTTAATTCTCCATTATTTTCTCAAATAACAAAACATGACAAAAAAACATTTTTTTTCTTTAATCAATCGCTAGTAGGATTAGTCAAAGGGTCAAAATCCTAATCGCCTCGCATTTAACTTACCGCGCGCATTTAATTCTTTTATTATTTTTGTAACTGTTTTGAGGATGTAATAGTTTTAATTAGGGTTTTTAAATTTCCGCAACATTATTTACTGTCAACGACAATTATGTAACTGTCAAAGCCATGTAATAAGCGTAGGTTATTTTTTCCGCTTTTACTTTCCGCAAAACTCTTAACTGTTAGATGTATGTTTAGGATTGTATGGCAAGAATGCATGACAAAATTAAAATGGTTAGAAAACCCTAATGTGCAAAGATAATAAACTGAAAATAAATCACTCGCACATATTCACTCTTAGGGTATACTCTCACTTCGGTTGCCTTCGGTAAACGATCATTAAGCATAGGGTATCTTAGTGGTTGCCCTCCCGTCTAAAGGGATCAAATTGTCCCGTTCAAATGTTGCCTCGGAAATGTTGCCTCGAAAAGATCTTAAGACTCTAGGGTTGCTACTAAGGTGTCCTAATATTTCTTTAGTGACCGTACGTCCCTTTCGAATTGAGCCTTACAAATTCCAACGACGGTGCTACCTATTTCTCAATAGTAGGATAACGCTGTCTAAAGGAAACAAGAATAGAAATGATCTTTTTTCGAGTGGGTAGATGCTAGTAGGTACTTGCTCAAATCAAAACTTTTCACACTTACACTTTTTGAACAAATGTTCAAAACAACTTCATCACACCCTTGAGGACTGATACAAGGGTTATCACGAAGTAAAATATTTTTCAAAAACAAGCACACAAACACAAGAAATTTAAAAATGAGAAAGTACCTAAGAGCCCATGAAAAACCATGGATAGAAAGGGTGCTAACACCTTCCCTTTCTATAATCTACCCCCCGTACTAAAAATCTCGAAAAAGGATTTTTTCTGTACTTTTTTCCTTTCCGGTTGGATGAAATAAAATTCGGTGGCGACTCTTGCTTACCGCGACATTTTGCGAATAAAAAAACCTAAAACACAAATCAGTAAAAACAGTCGGTCTTACCACCGTATACCAGAACTGGCGACTCTACTGGGGACTTATAAGTGGGGTATACCTTGGGATCTAGGTCATTAAAATTTCTTCTCTTGATTGCTTTGTTTGCTTTATTTTTTAGGGTTTTGTTTGGGGTTACTATAGATCCTATACCCGGATCTGGGGGCACTCATTAGGTAAGTAGCAATAGACTGTGAGGGAACTGTACGACATAGACCGATACAGTTGAAGCATTAGCTACGTTGGTGTGGCACTTTGGTTGGTACTGATATCCCTTGTGGTGAAACGAGGAGAATACAGGGCCGCTGCATGGTGTCGTGAAGCACTAACAAACCTTATAACCTTAGTTGAACAACTTGGCCATTAGAAAGTAGCGAGATAGCCAACCTCAGTGTAGAGCTGAGGATTGGTTGATACTCGATGCTACACTCTATGAGATCATACTTTCGGAATATTTCGGCTGCAAGAAAAGATTGTGTGAGCTGAAACCATGATCGATAAAGGATGGTCAGTGATATTGATATCCTCTAGAACCTGGTTACTTTTCTAGGACAGGTTTGAAACCAACTTAACTTCAAGAGGGTATTACCTTTGACCTCATGCAATCCTTAAACCTAAGGGCTTTGTGTAATTTGATTGTGTTTGCAATACCTGTGTTTGCTATACCTGTGGTTTATCATGACATCATGCATCATAACATGGCATTCATGCTTCATTAGACTAACCATTTCAAAGACCAAGGGAATTTATCTTTGTTCTGTTTTACAGATCATGGCTTCCATGCATAGAAATACTATCTGAATCAGCTTTGTGAAGATACCTTCCCAACTCAAAGAGCTAGTATCAAGAGTTTATGGAACTTCTACTTTCATTAAGAGACACTGTCAACTTCTCAGCCTGGTTACTTCAAACTTTGATGAAGTGATGATGAGCGTACTTTTTCAGTTCTTCGATCCCAAGCATCACTACTTCACCTTTCCAGATTATCAGTTGGTACCCACCTTGGAAGAATTCTCTCAGCTATTGGGCATACCCATTCTTGAACAGGTACACTTCACATGTATAAAAGAAGTTCCTAAGCCAGAAGTCATTGCCTCAACTTTGCATTTGAAACGGGCCGACATGGTATCCAATTGGGAAACTCAAAGCGGAGCCGAGGGTTTTCTAGCCAAATTTCTGATAGACAAGGCTCAACTATTTTGGGATGATATGGATTTTCAGGCTTTTGAGGAGGTCTTGGCCCTTCTTATCTATGGTTTAGTTCCCTTCCCTAATCCGGACTCCTTCGTAGATGTGAATTCTATCAAGATTTTCCTTTCTCGCAACCCTGTGCCTACCTTGCTTGGAGATATTTTGCATGCTCTCCATACTCGTAGCATGAAGAGAAGAGGGACTCTTATGTGCTGCATGTTGTTACTGTCAAGGTGGTTTATTTTTCACCTCCCTAAGTCTGTACCGAAGAACGAAGAAGGTTTGGGTTGGTCACAAAGGATAATGTCACTCGCTCATACGGATATTCTTTGGTGTTTCCGAGCTATGGAAAACATTGCTATTATTGACCGCTATGGGGAGTACCCTAATGTCCCATTACTTGGTATCAGAGGGGGTATAACTTACAATCCTTTTCTAGCTTTGTGACAATTTGGTCATGCTCGAAGGGATGGTCCCCATGAGTTGCTTATTGAGGGCATTGTATTCAACTATGAGGATGATGTTAATGAGTATCGTCGGAGGTTCATATGAGCTTGGGGCATGGTAAACAGATCTGAGACCAAAGATCTGGGACCAAAGACTTCCATTCTTATGAAGCCTTACCTCCAATGGGTACGAGCTCGTGCCCAGAAGCTTATGATGCCTTATGTGGTTGTATTACCAGTGATTGTGGAGCCCACTACTGAAGAAGGAATTCCTTACACGGTTCTCTATCCTTACATGCCCACTGATCTTGGGGAGTTACAGAAGTCTTAGATTCAGCTGAAGAATGAGCGAGATACTTACAGGGAACAGTTCCATGATCAAGAGAGGAAAGTTTTAAAGCTCACCAGGAAGCTCCAGGAATAAAGAGTGCTCAATGATTATATCAACACAAAGAGAAAGCGTCCACGGGACTTTTGATTTTTCTTTTCTAGTTTTAGATTTGTTTTATTTACTTATTTGTAACGCCTTAAAGGCATTTTGAACCTTCAAATTTAAGCTAATAAAGTTTTGTTTATTTTGGTTTGCAAATTTAAATTTCCCGAAGTCTTTGAAATCATTACATGCGCATCCCATTATCATACACATCATTACAGGTACCACTATAGTTTTCTCATCTTCTTCGCTGTTTATTTCAGCAGAAATGTATTTCGATCAAGCCATCAAAGATCTTCAGGCACAGAACGCCCAGTTCCAACAGATGTTCATAAGTCTGGCGAAGGGGCAGGAAGATCTGAAAGCCCTTATTCTGAAAGAGAAGAAGAAAAAGAAGAAGGTTGTCGGTATTCTAAATATGGGCAGAAGGTTTGGAGAGAGGTTGAAGCGACAAACTGATTTGACCTCCTCATCCAAGGAGGGGGAGAATCAAGAAGAAGAGAAGGACCCCAGTCCTGCAGTTTCTGACAACAACACCGATTACAATGATGAGCAATATCCTCTTGCCGAGGATAGATACAAGAAGTTAGAAGACCGTCTGAGTGCCATGGAAGTTCAGAAGATACCTAGATTGGATTTCGAAGAATTGGGATTGGTGTCGGGAGTAGTCATCCCGCAGAAGTTCAAAGCTCCAGTTTTTGCTAAGTATGATGGGGTGTCCTGCCCAAAACTCCATCTCCGTTCTTATGTCAGGAAAATCCAACCCCACACCGCTGATAGAAATTTGTGGGTGCACTTCTTTCAAGATAGTCTGTCAGGGACTCAACTTGAATGGTTCTACCAGCTAGAGGGAGCAAATATTCGAAACTGGGAAATCTGGCTGCTGCTTTCTACAAGCAGTATCAGTATAATGCCGACCTTGCTCCCACTCGTACTCAACTCTAGAGTATGTACATGGGTGCAAGTGAAGGTTTTAAAGATTATGCTCAAAAATGGAGAGACTTGGCTGGGAGAGTTCAACCCCCTTTGTATGATAGGGAGTTGGTTGATATGTTTCTAGGAACGCTATCAGGTCCATTTTTCAATCACTTAATTGGCAACTCGTCATCTGGTTTCACCGAGCTGATTTTAACTGGAGAAAGAGTAGAAGCTGGAATTCAGAGTGGTAAAATACAGAAGGATGCCTCCTCGAGTTTAGAAAAGAAGCCTTTCGCTGGTAAGAAGGAAGCCAGTGCGGTCTATAGCCCGAGGGGCCAAAGCAGATCTGAACACCGTCAAACGGTAAATGCTGTAGTGATACCAAGACCCGCAGTTGCTCCACAATGCAACAGTCAACAAAGGGTGGAAAGATCACAACGGCATTTTATCCGCATCAACATGACTTTGGCTGAAGTTCTACCTCATTTATTAAAATCCAACTTGGTAACCTTGAAAGAGGCTCCCAAGAATCCAAACACTACCTCTCCCAGATACAATCCCAACGCGCGATGCGCCTACCATTCTGAGAGTCCTGGCCACGATACAAATGATTGCTGGGCTCTGAGAAACAAAGTACAAGACTTGCTTGAAGCCAAGGAGATAAAGTTCGATGCTCCAGAAAAGTCGAATGTTATAACTGCTCCCATGCCCAAACATGGTCGTGGAGTTAATGTTGTTGACACTGATTTGTTTGTGACCTCTGTTGAAGAAATTTCTACTCCTCTTATGACTGTTAAGAAGAATTTACTGTTGGCCGGTTTATTTCCGGGTTATGGTGAAGGTTGCCACATGTGTTCGATTCTACCTTTTAGTTGCCGTTTGTTGAAGTCAGGTGTTCAGCGCCTGATGGATAATAAAGAGATTTTGTTCGAGAACACTGTGATCCCTATTGTTCCCATTGAAGACGTCGATATTATAACCATTTCCGCCAATCCTTTTAAGGTTTCCTTGAGAAGGCATGTTAGGATTACACCTATTCAAAGAATTGCTCCGCTGATAATCACTGTTCCTAGTCCCATCCCGTACACCTCAGACAAGGCTGTCCCATGGCATTATGGTGCTGATGTGTACTATCATGGCATTAAGCAAGATCTGAAGAATGAAGAAGCTGATACTGATATCAGTAATATTGTTGGGACTAGTAAGGTTACCCGAAGTGGAAGGTTTTTCTCTCCTGAGATTGCTCTGAAGATCATCAAGCCTACTGTTATTCCAACTGCTGCTCCAACCAGCACTCCTGACATTTCTCTTGTTCCTACTCCAATTATTACCCCTGCTGCTGAGCCATCTGGGAATCGGGGCAAGGAAATTATAGGTGAGCCTACCCGAACGGAGGCACCTAAGAAAATCGTTGTGGAAGCCTCTAAATAAGAAATAGAGGAAATACTGAAAATCATTAAGAAGAGCAACTACAATATGGTCGAGCAGCTGGGGCAGACCCCATCAAAGATATCCATATTGTCTCTACTGTTTTATTCTGAAGCCCATGCGAAGGCTTTGATTGCATTTCATAAGACTGCGCATGTGCCGCAGGAAACTTCAACAGATCAGTTCAAAGATTGTGTGGCCAGCCTGACTGCTGACAATGGGCTGGGTTTTTTAGATGCGGATCTGACACCGAAAGGAAGGAAGCATAATGATGCTCTGCATGTCTCGATTGAGTGCAGGGGAACCACTATGGCTCATGTGCTGGTAGATACCAGGTCTTCACTGAATGTTATGCCAAAGAAAGCGTTGGACCGTTTGGATTGTGAGGGTTTGACTCAAAAGCCTAGTAACATTGTGGTAAGGGCTTTTAACGGATCGAAGAGAATGGTGCACGGGGAGGTGGACATCCATGTCAAAGTGGGCTCTCAGAATTTTGGGTCCACCTTCTATGTAATGGATATCAGGCCGTCGTATTCTTGCTTGCTGGGTCGTCCTTGGATCCATGAGACTGGGGCAGTTACTTCCACACTCCATCAAATGTTGAAGTATCCGGTGAAGGGAAAGATTGTCATAGTGCGAGGTGAAGAAGAATATATGGTAAGTCACCTCAATTCCTTCCGCTACATAGAGATGGACGGGGAATTCATAGAAACTCCTTGTCAGAATTTCGAAGAGGTCCCTCAGATCTTGGCATCAACTGAAGTTACTACCAACAAACCTCCATTGAAGATGGCTTCTCTCAAGGACGCCAGAGTTGTGGTTGAAGAAGGTGGGTGTACCAATTGGGGGTCAGCTTCCTGATTTCACTCACAAAACTGAAAAATTGGTTTGGGCTTTACTACAGGGGCTCAAAGGACTGTTAGGCACGCTCGGGCTGGAAGACCTCCTCTACACATCAGCAATCGGGGAATTAATGCAATTGAAGACAGTGAAGAGGATTCAGACATCAATAGCTGGATCTACCCAACAACCAACGGTGGACCGAATAATTGGACGACTAGGGGCTTCATACCTATTTCTTTTATTCCACATTAATTGACTCATTTGTTTTAAGATTTGTAATAAACAATTTGAAACTTTACGGCCCAGTGCCTTTCCCAAGGCACCTTGGCTTTGCTTGTGAGGGCTATTATTTGTCATTTCATATATCATTAATAAAGCATTGGATGTTTCTTGCATACAAATTTTGCGCTCTTTGTTTTTATTTTCTGTCTCTCACTTTATCAAAACAATTATTCTCTTACACACACTCACGTATCATACTGCAGATCCATATCCACTCTGGATCCCATTGATAATAGCTCTGCTACTTCCAGTTATGACTTCAAAAATCAGATCAACCAAGCCGAGGACGAAGGTAAGGATGATTGTGAGGTGCCTGGAGAACTTGCTAGACTATTACAACACGAAGAAAAGGCCATACAACCTCATGAAGAGCCAGTTGAGTCAGTGAATTTGGGTATAGAGGAAGACAGGAAAGAGGTTAAAATAGGTGCGAATCTGGAGCCTAGTGTCAAACAACGGTTAATATAGATGCTACACGACTATGTTGAGATCTTCGCCTGGTCCTATGAAGACATCCCTGGTTTGGACACTGATATTGTGGTACATCACCTGCCGACTAAAGAAGAACTCCCTTCGGTAAAGCAGAAGGTCCGCCGTATGCACCCTGAAATGTCAGAGAAGATCAAGGCAGAGGTTATGAAACAGTTCGACGTATAATTCTTAGCTGTCACTTCTTATCCGCAGTGGATTGCCAACGTCGTCCCGGTACCTAAGAAGGACAGTAAGGTACAAATGTGTATGGACTACAGAGATCTGAACAGGGCAAGCCCCAAGGATGACTTCCCACTTCCTCACATTGATATTCTAGTCGACAACACCATACAACACAAGATCTTCTCCTTCATGGATGGTTTTTCTGGCTACAACCAAATCAAGATGGCTCCTGAGGACATGGAGAAGACAACCTTCGTTACACAGTGGGGCACCTTCTGTTACAAGGTAATGCCTTTTGGGTTGAAGAATGCTGGGGAAACTTATCAGTGCGCCATGGTCGCTTTGTTCCACAATATGATTCACCACGAGATCGAGGTTTATGTTGATGACATGATAGCCAGGTCCCAGACTGAAGAAGAGCACCTTGATCATCTCCAGAAACTATTTGACAGGTTGAAGACGTACAAGCCGAGGTTGAATCCGAACAAGTGTACCTTTGGGGTAAGGTCTGGTAAGCTTCTGGGTTTTGTTGTCAGTGACAAAGGTATTCAGGTAGACCCTACAAAGGTAAAAGCCATACAAGAGATGCCGGCTCCCCGCATAGAAAAAGATGTTAGAGGTTTCTTGGGACGCCTGAATTACATCGCCAGGTTCATTTCACATCTGACTGCTACTTGTGAGCCAATCTTCAAGCTGCTGAAGAAAGATCAAGTGTTAAAATGGAATGATGAATGCCAGACTGCTTTTGAAAGAATCAAAGAATACCTTCAAGAACCACCAATTCTGATGCCTCCAGTTGAAGGAATACCTTTGATATTATACCTGATAGTGCTAGACAGTTCAATGGGGTGTGTGCTGGGGCAGCATGACGAGTCTGGTCGAAAAGAGCATGCAATTTACTACCTTAGCAAAAAGTTTACCGACTGTGAGACCCGATACTCATTGCTCGAGAAAACTTGCTACACTTTGGCATGGGCTGCTCGCCAACTGAGACAGTATATGCTGACTCATACTACCTTGTTGATATCAAAGATGGATCCGATCAAATATATTTTCGAGAAGCCCTCCTTATCTGGAAGAATAACGAGATGGAAGATGATCTTAACCGAGTACGACATCCAATACACAACCCAAAAAGAAACCAAGGGGAGTGTATTGGCGGATCATTTGGCGCATCAGGCCGTGGATGACTACTAGTCCATGAATTTTGAGTTCCTGGATGAGAATATCATGTTGGTAACCGACTGCGAAGAACCTGGACCAGATGAAGGGCCTGAGGAAGGATCCCGATGGTCTATGTATTTTGATGGAGCCTCGAATGCATTGGGTAATGGCATTGACACTGTAATTATATCTCCCGAGGGCTGTCATACTCTGTTCACCGCCCGATTATGTTTCAACTGCACCAACAACATAGAGGAGTATGAAGCATGTATCATGGGTCTTCGAGCTGCTATTGACCTGAGGATTAAGTTCTTAAGTGCATTCGGGGGTTCCGCTCTGGTGATAAGTCAGATCAAAGGCGAGTGGGATACGAAGCACCCGAATATCATTCCTTACTGAGAATATGTACTGACATTGCTCCCACACTTTGAGGAGATAACCTTTGAACATTTCCCATGAGAAGAGAACCAGTTGGCGGACGCGCTAGCTACCATATCTTCTATGTTCAAAGTTAGTTGGGACAATGAAGCTCCCTAGATTACCATTGAGAGGTTAGATGAACCCGCACACTGCTGTGAGATCGACACCAAAGAAGTGGCAGACAAACCCTGGTTTCACGAAGTCAAAAGGTATCTCGAGGTTCAGGAGTATCCCGAAGGGGCATCTGTTAATGATAAGAAGTTTCTGAGAAGGTTCGCTGAAAAGTTCTTTCTTAGCAATGGGATCCTCTATAAACGCAACCATGACTCCACACTACTATGGTGTGTAGACAAGAGCGAAGCGGAAAGGATCATGACGGATCTACATGAAGGCACTTTCGGAACCCATTCTAGTGGACACACCATGGCTAAGAAGATCCTGCGGGCAGGATACTACTGGTCCACTATGGAAGCCGATTGTTATCAGCACTCTCGAACCTGTCATAAATGCCAAATCTATGCTGATAAGGTGCATGTGCCTCCAGTCCCTCTGAATGTCTTGAAAACTCCTTGGCCCTTTGCAATGTGGGGCATCGACATGATCAGCGAGATCAGACCTACTGCGTCTAACGGGCATCGCTTCATTCTGGTAGAAATTGATTACTTCACAAAGTGGGTTGAGGCAGCTTCCTTTGCTGCAGTAACCAAGAACGCCGTGGCGCGGTTTATCCGACACAATATGATCTATCGATATGGTGTACCAGAGAGGATTATTACTAACAATGGTACAAATATGAACAACAAAATGATCACTGAGCTCTGTAAACAGTTCAAGATACAACATCATAACTCTTCTCCCTACCGGCCGAAGATGAATGGCGTTGTTGAAGCAGCTAACAAGAACATCAAAAAGATTGTACAGAAGATGACGGTGACATACAAAGACTGGCATTAGATGTTACCATTTGCCCTCCATGGGTACCGTACCTTAACACGAACGTCGACAGGCGAAACCCCCTACTCTCTGGTATATGGCATGGAGGCAGTCCTACCCATAGAAGTCCAGATACCCTCTCTCAGGATTATGAAGGATGTAGGTTTGAACAAAGACGACTGGATCCAAACCCGACTTGATCAACTGAATCTAATCGATGAAAAGAGACTTACTGCTATCTACCATGGTCAGACGTACCAAAAGAGAATGATCAAGTCTTTTAACAAGAAAGTCAGACGTCAAGAATATCAAGTCGAGGATCTGGTGATCAAACGCATCATACTGCCGCAAGGTGATCCCAGGGGAAAATGGACTCCCACATACGAAAGGCCATTTGTGGTTAAGAACATTTTCTCGGGAGGAGCTATGATTCTAACCACCATGGACGGTGACGACCTTCCTCACCCCGTCAATACAGACATAGTGAAAAGATACTACGCATAATCAAAGACCCGCTAGGTTGACTGGCCTAGGCAAAAATAAGGGCTTCCCGGCGAACCAAAAGGGTTCGGGCAAAAGTAAGGGATGAAAATGAAAAATTGTACACCCGGCAAGTCGAAAACCTGAAAAGGCGACTTGGGCAAAAAAGGGTATCCCGGTGGACTGAAAACCCGAAAGGGCGGTCCAGGAAAAAGTTAGGGATCAAAGCGTAACACTATGTCTCATTGGATCATCTCGCAACCAGACTTCGATATCAACTATCAAGCTCGGACAGTGCCAATCGATCTGATCAACCTTCGGCCAAGTATGAAGGTGATGAGACGCTTGAAGATATCAAGGCAATAGCAGAATTGGAACCCGATGGGATTGTTTCGCATAAGTTTTTTTTTTTACAAATTGTAATTTCTTTCAGCGGAGTTCTCTTACTAGGACGTCAGCCTCTTTGTACAAAAATGCCTATTACGGGCCAATTGAAAAAATCAATACAATTCATTTTCACAAGAAATTTCAATTTTTTTTCTTTTTCTGTTTTGTTTTGCAAGAACGTCCAATGATTCATTTTTGATATATGCATTTGAAAATAATGGCTGCTCATAAATATTTACACAAGAAACAAAAGACGATTACTCATAATGCCCAAAACAGGGAAAACAAGAAGTGCCCGAACCTTACAGTTACTCTGCCCATCAGGTACCGGGATAGAGCCAGCTTGAGAACATGAGTAGTGGTACATGCACTCCCCACAAAGTAAAAAGTATCCAAAGATAGTGGTGTTAGCTTTCCTGAACAGGACATAACTCTCCCCTGCTGAGGTTCACAATCGCGAGTGAGTCAGTAAAATTTTCCCCAAGCAGAGTTTATTTCTCTCACAAGAAGAAATTCAATCTCTAATAGAATTTATTATCACCAGCAATGGAAATCCATCCCCAACTGAGTTTATTTCTCCAAATCAGCAAATCTATCAACAGAGTATCTCCTCTCCAACAGAGTTATTCCCCGCAGAGTTATCCTCAGACAGGGTCTCTTCCGGCAGAATATTCACCAACCAAATGGATGTGAATCCCCAGCTAGTCATCTTTGTTTACCATCCCCAACAGAAGTAGAGGAACTATGGTTTTTTACAGCAGTCAAGAATACCATTTCTCATATTCTCCAAACAGCAGTCAGGGATTTATTTTCCCGGACTCAGATTATTACGTCAGCATTTCATGTTCGTACATCATGACATGTGAATATATTATAACATAATATCATTTATCTTGAGAACCTCATCACAATGCATCTCATGCATCACGCATAACTAACCCTGTATTTCTTTCAGGAAAGACAGTTATTATTAACAACTTCCAGCAGGTTCATGATCAACACTCGAAGCTAAACAGAGTAATCATCGGTGCGACAAATGCAACCTTACGCAGGTTCCTCAACGAAGCCCTACTATCCAGGCTTTCATCTCAAGGTAATCCTACGACCCAGGTTCCTTCTCAAAGCCCTACTATCCAGGCTTTCATCTCGAAGTAACCCTATGAACCAGGTTCCTTCCCAAGCCCTACTATCCAGGCTTTCATGTCGAAGTAACCCTACTATCCAGGTTCCTTCTCAAGCCCTACTATCTAGGCTTTCATCTAGAAGTATCCCTACTATCCAGGTTCCTTCTCACAGCCCTAATATCCAGGCTTTCATCTAGAAGTAACCCTACTATCCAGGTTCCTTCTCACAGCCCTACTATCCAGGCTTTCATCTCGAAGTAACCCTACTATCCAGGTTCCTTCTCAAGCCCTACTATCCAGGCTTTCATCTCGAAGTAACCCTACTATCCATGTTCCTTCTCATAACCTTACTATTCTGGTTCTTCCTCTCGTATCCCCAGACAGCAGTCCACCACACTGTAGGACCTGGACCCGATCAAACACGATTAGTTTCGCATCTCTCCAGTAAGTCGCGGTGCAACACATACCCTGACCAAATACGCAGTTCACTTCCGCTTCCCCAAACCGAATTTATTCCCTAGTAGAGTAACAAACAACTGAAGCTCCTAAAACTCTATTTCTCCCAAGACAGAGACCAACATTCCCCAACGAAGTCCCCCTCAACAACAGGTATACAGGTTCTCGTAAAGGAATCTCTTATGCGATCGAAACCTCTTCGGATGGCATCTTTAAGCCCATCCCCGACAATCTTCAATCCTCAACTTCCAAATGGCGCCTGTAATCCCATTCCCGATAGCTCCCATCAGTGCCACTTCATGCGAGTGCAAATTTTTGGGCACTCTAGTGTTCAATCATCTTCCACCTTCAGATCACGAAAGGTGGAGCAGCCAATCTACATCCTCAGGTTTAAGAAGATTGAACAGGGGCAGCTTTTGTACCCCAAAATTCTCTCTCTCATTTTTACTCAACACATGTCAATTGGGGTCCCTAAGTTGCTCAAGGAAGTTCAAAAGTTGACTAGACAAACTCTCTCCTAAGGCCGTATACCTCAAAATTAGGGTTTCCATATTCATCAAAATGTGTAAACCACAAAGGACTCAAATGCTCACCATTGTCCTAATATGTTCTCAATATCATCCATGTCAAGTTTCAAGCCTTGCAGAAGAAGTTTGCTCAGTCAATTGCTCAAATACCTGAAAATCAACTATACTAGGTCAAAAGTCAATTGTGGTCCACATACAGTCAAACTTCAAGATTTTTGGTCAACATCCTTATTTTTAAGTATTATCCATCATTTGATCAAGGGTTGATCATGATTCCTCAAGGATTGCTCATAATTCATCAAAACCCAAAAGTTGCTAAATTAGGGTTTTATAGGAAAAGTCAACTCAACTTTGACCAAGCATAACTTTCTCATACTTTATCAGAAATGACCCATCCAAATATAATTTTGAATATGATGCAATTCTCTACAATTCATCTTCATATCCAAAGTCCATAATATGCACTCACAAAAAGATATGAATTTTGACATTGTAGGTCCTTTTGAAAAGTCAACAAAAACACCTTTTGGGTCAAAGCTTCATACATGAACATGGAAGACTCAATTGAGATGATACCAAAAGGGTTGTTTATAGGACATACTAAGCTTTCTAAAAAGTCCAGGAACACCTCTATAGGGTCAAAATTGAGAGAGTTATGCGTAGGCCAAGTTGACCATTTTTGCAAAATTGCCAAAAGACAAATGTGCTCAAATTTGCATTTTTTGCTAAATGGCCCCAACTTTTTATGCTTGCACCTCAATTATAATGTGGTCCACGACTCAAATGTTCACTCACCCATTATGTGCTTCGTTTTTCAATTTATTTTGATTTTTCATTAATTAAAAAGTGAATTAAATCAAATAAATGGTGAAAATCAACAAAGATATGATTTGGTTTATTTTTTTGACAGATTGGAAATCAAGATATGCTGAGTTAACAAGATCAAATCGAATTGAGGTTAATTGGTACAAGAAAGGCATGATTTGGATCAAAATAGCAACATATCATATAGCTTGCAAATCAAATCAAATCTTGAATAAATGCAAAGATTTAGTCCAAGTTTGTTAACCTAATTCACTCTAGGTTATATAGTGAACAATTCCAGATCAAAGAAAAGGGTGGAGCGGTCGTGAAAACACCAAACCAAATTCCAAAAAAGTGACAAAAAGTGTTGGATCGTTTTTGCATTTAGAGATCAATTCAGACCATTCCAACGCTGTTAATCGATTCTTGGACCTTCCCATAAGCCAATTGGATCAGTTGCAAGGCTTGAAGCACCCAGAAACACCAACTGTAACTCACACGGTTTGCGTTTTTTTCAAAATCGATTATCCCAATTCTTGCATCATTAGCAATTTTAATTGTCATATTTGTGATTATCATCATGTTTGCGAGCTAACTGTATTATTTAATTGCGTTTTTGAAGCCTCTACATGTCGTTGCCATTGTTAGGGTTTATGTTTGCAATTTAGGGTCTTTGTGTACAGGAAAAATTGGGCCATGAATCAAGTACCATGATACTCGTGAAGCCAAGACGATTGATTGGTACTATCACAATAGATTTATGACGCTCGTATGAAATTTTTGAATTGTGCAGGGTTGTAGTTACAGCAAACGTCCGTAGGTATAAGTCTTTTATCTAATACGACGGTTGCAGCGAAGAAGATGATGAGTGGCAGCCCATGAATGGTTGATTTAAATTTTGCGTGCATTTTCTGAATCCATTGTTTATTTTGCTTATATTGTTTTGTTTCTATTATATGAACAAAAGAACATGGTAGCGCAGCTGGCAAAGCATCATTGGAGGCGAGCATAAGGACCTGGGTTCGATCCCAGGTCCCAACATTTGCTTTCTATTATTTTTTTCTCATATGATCAGGTGCACCACATTCCTAACCATCCACCATACAACTCAAGATCTGACCATCAGATCCATCTCCAGCCAAGATGAACGCCTACAAGGAAGGAGTAGGATGCACCACAAAGTCAACACTACACCGGATCCAGCGCTGACTGGGCTTGGGAGCTTAATGGGCCAAAGATGTTCAGATTGACACTCCCAGCATTGCCAACAACACATGCCCAATTCTCAACTTCTTTTTATTTTTATTTTATCTTTTAATTTGATTAATTATTTTATTTTTTTAAATCAGTTTTAATTAAATCATAAAAATCAAAAAAGTCAAAAAAATTAGATTTAGTTGTTTTCTTATTAAATTTAATTTAGTTAATTAATTAGATTAATATTTAAATTAGGGCAACCTTAATTTGTTTTTCACAATTAAAATTAAATTAGAAAATAGGTTAACTCTTGATTTAATTTTTCTCTTTTTTCTCAAATAAAACAAAAATAAAAAAATAGGTTGTTTAGAATTAATTAATTTATTTTCAAAAATTAATATAAATTAGGAGTGAGGATTTTATTTTAATTTAATTCTCCATTATTTTCTCAAATAACAAAACATGAAAAAAAACATTTTTTTCTTTAATCAATCGCAAGTAGGATTAGTCAAAGGGTCAAAACCCTAATCGCCTCGCATTTAACTTACCGCGCACATTTAATTCTTTTATTATTTTTGTAACTGTTTTGAGGATGTAATATTTTTAATTAGGGTTTTTAAATTTCCGCAACTTTATTTACTGTCAACGACAATTATGTAACTGTTAAAGCCATGTAATAAGCGTAGGTTATTTTTTCCGCTTTTACTTTCCGCAAAACTCTTAACTGTTAGATGTATGTTTAGGATTGTATGGCAAGAATGCATGACAAAATTAAAATGGTTAGAAAACCCTAATGTGCAAAGATAATAAACTGAAAATAAATCACTCGCACATATTCACTCTTAGGGTATACTCTCACTTCGGTTGCCTTCGGTAAAAGATCATTAAGCATAGGGTGTCTTAGTGGTTTCCCTCCCGTCTAAAGACATCAAATTGTCCCGTTTAAATGTTTCCTCGGAAATGTTGCCTCGAAAAGATCTTAAGACTCTAGGGTTGCTACTAAGGTGTCCTAATATTGCTTTAGTGATCGTACATCCCTTTCGAATTGACCCTAACAAATTCCAACGATGGTGCTACCTATTTCTCAATAGTAGGATAGCGCTATCTAAAGGAAACAAGAATAGAAACGATATTTTTTCGAGTAGGTAGATGCTAGTAGGTACTTGCTCAAATTAAAACATTTCACACTTACACTTTTCAAACAAATTTTCAAAACAACTTCATCACACCCTTGAGGACTGATACAAGGGTTATCACGAAGTAAAATATTTTTCAAAAACAAGCACACAAACACAAGAAATTTAAAAATGAGCAAGTACCTAAGAGCCCATGGAAAACCATGGATAGAAAGGGTGCTAACACCTTCCCTTTCTATAATCTACCCCCCGTACTCAAAATCTCGAAAAAGGATTTTTTTCTGTGCTTTTTTCCTTTTTGGTTGGATGAAATAAAAGTCGGTGGCGACTCTTGCTTACCGCGACATTTTGCGAATAAAAAAATGCAAAACGCAAACCAGTAAAAACAGTCGATTCTGCCACCGTATACCAAAGAGCGTAAAAGTTTTAATAAAAAAGATTCATAGGTACAAAACAACAAACAAAAACAAGAAATAGAATGACACTAAGGTTTCTTAGAAACAAGAGCCATAAGAAGATTCTTTATCTCAGATGCAGATTTCTCTTGTTTCATCATCCAGTTTCTGATTTCCTGGTTTGTCTGATCTTGCTTGTCCAAGCGCTCATGAGTAGCTTCATTTCCCCTCTTAAGCTCATTCAGATTATCCATAACAAGTGAAGTAGGAGTAGAGGATGAAGAAGCTTCAGCAGATACAACCTTTGGAGTAGAAACCATTGAGTCGGAAGGAACAAAAGTTGAAAGTAGAGTGCCCAGATCCTCCATAAGAGTTGGCACAAGTTCTGGTGCAGCTTTAGCAGAAGGTTGATTAAATAGAACTATTTCCAAAGGATTTGAATCTTCAGAGGCATCTTCAGACTCATCTTCTAAAATGTACATTTGATCAGCTGGAGCATTAGCAATCATCAAAGTAGACTTCTTGTCCCAAATATCAGCAGCTTCTGACTGGAAGGCATGCAGATGTTTGGAGAAGTTCTCAAGCACCTGAGAATGACATAAGTCTTGCAACTTTAGTGACTCGGCATCTAAGGTTCTTCTGAACGTTTCCCACAGAAGATCTGTTGCTGCTGGGTTCACATTTCTGATGTGGTCTTCCTTCAGCAGGTCTAACCAAGCTTGAACTTCTGTTAAAAAATTCTGAAAACATACATTTGCATCTGGCTGAACAGGTTTAGGAACAACCTTTTTGTAGGTTTTGTTTTTCAGAAATTGTAGAGATTAAAAATCTACTACAGTTTTCAGAAAGTCAGTTGGTTCAGGATTTTCTGATTGTTCAGGTGTTGCTGATTGGTCAGGATGTTCAAAAGGTTCAGGTGTTGCTGATGGATCATGAGGTTCAGATGGTGCATGAGTTTCAGAGGGTTCATGTGTTTCTGATGGTTCATAAGTTTGATTGAGGGTATGTTCTGGAATGTGAGGAGGTGAAAGCATTGGTGAGTTAGGTGTTGGAAGTTGTGGAGATGTGGGTGGTGTGACGTCAGGTGAAATGATAATTATGTTATCAGTAGTGGGTGTAGGATTCTGAGGTTGTGTTCTATTCATGGCAAAGATATTTTCAGAAGGTAGGGTGAATGGTGGCTTTTGTATGGCCAGAGGTACATTTATTCCTGGTATTCTCTAAGAGCCAGCATCATACCATCCAGTAGGTCTGGGTGATAAAGGTCTGAGAGGTGGTCTAGAAAAGTTTTCAGCAGGAATAGTTTGAAAGGTAGGTGTTTGAGATGGTTCTGTTTGAGATGGTTCTGTTTGGGTTTCAGAGGATTAATCAGAGTCAAAATCACTCTAGTCTGATAAAACTTGATCTTTTTGAGGGTTTTCAGAAAGAGGTTCAGAGGGTATGGTTAAGTTTATGTCAACATCTATGTCACCTAAGGTTTGAGGTTCACCAGATATAGATATATTTACAGAATAATAAACAAAAATAGTCTTAGCAGGTGTACCTGATTTCTTCTTCTTCTTCTGAGGTCTAGCAGATGGTCATTTAACTGCTTTCCTCTTCATTGCTTGCTGAAAGACAACATCTGAAGCAGCTTCATGTCTACTTTGAAGCCAAGCAGAATCAATTGGAGTTCCACTTTCTTTGCAAATCTGAATGTAATGCAGGATGATGCGAGGGTGATCTCTTGAGTTGAACAGTGGAAAGTCAGCAATTAGAATCCTTCTTTTGGTAATGGATACTGAAACATAAGGAGTTGGTTCTATCAGCAGTTTGTCAACAATCTTTCTCTTCACCAAATTCTTTCCTGTCAGAGCATTCCCACATGTAGGATCTAACTCCCCCAGCAGGTTTTCTTCATCCAAGTGAGCAATCAGACCATTCTCAGTCAGAATGTTTGAGATCAATCTCCCCATTGGAATCCAATTCCTTTTGGATTTAGGGTTCTTCACTCTTTCCGCTTCCCTAGTTTCTTTGACATGAGTCCCGAGATGATCAAACAAAAGATAGGGTAAATCAATCTTAACATTTGTTCCTAGACAAAACAACAGGTATTGCTGGTCAGCATTTATATAGCCACGAGAACTTGTTTCCTTCCTATTATGAATGCAACCATGGATGATTCTAGCCCAGATCTTGTACTTATTCTTCAAATCTCTGAGTTTTGAAGACGCTTGTTGTAATACGGTGGGAGAACTGACTTGAGGTTTTGCGTTTGTGTTTGCAAATGTTTTGGTTTAGCAAGAGTCATCACCGACTTTTATTTTATCCAAAAGGAAAGGTCAAAAAGCACAGGAAAGACCTTTGAGATGTTTTCTTGAGTTCGGGGGGTAGATTATGAAAAGGGAAGGTGATAACACCCTTTTCATCCATGGTTTTCCTTGGGCTCTTAGTTACTTGTTTAGATCACTTGCTTTGCTTTTCCAATTGTTTGAAATGGTACTTTGTGTGGTTTTGAAAGTATTTTTAAAAGAGGCAATCGTTTAGGCAATTTGTAATAATTCTCGTTCGTAAGAATGTATACAAAGATGTTTGTCTTTTGAAAAATGTTTCAATGTTTTGAAAGTTGTTTGGAAATTGTTTTGAAAATGTGTGTGTGCTTGTTTGAAAATAGAAAGGATTGTTTGAAAGAGATCAAGTAACTAGGAGTCATCTACCCTACTCAAAAGTCTTTCCTACACATTTTTATTCCTTTGATGTTGTTGACCTACTATTGTTTTAGTAGACAAACCTATCTTTGGATGTTAAACGGGACGGGCGTGGGTCATCGTATGACCATGATAGCAATGGTGCCAAGTATCTTAGCATGCTTAAGGGACCAAGATCATTTGTTTTTAGGAAACCTTGTCTAGCGTCATCGAGGGACTATGATCTTTTGTTTTGTTTTGTTTTGTTTTGTTTTGCCAAGATACCTAGCATGCATACCATGACTATTTTGTTTAGGCAACCAAGTGGGTGAAACCCTAGGGGTGCTTGTGTGTAATGTGTTGTCATTTTAATGCATTTTTGTCTTGTATTAGGTCAAGCTATTTGTTTTGATTTTGTCTTATCATACAAACCCTAGTTTTTACTAAACATGGATATAATACGATAAATTGCGTAAAGTAAATCTAAACTATTACAAAAATATTATGGGAGGGGGGATACAAGTTTTGAATGGGGAATACTTGCACAAAATAAAATCCTAATTCACTATTACAACCCAATTGAATTTATGGTACAATAGATAAATAAACAAATATTTAAATATGCAATAAAAAATGTAAATATGCAAAAATGTTTTGTAATTATTTTATGTATGTAAAAATAAATTATTTAAGTCCTAAAAATGAGAAAAAATAATATTTATTATTTTTGAAAGGGGAAACCCTAGTTTTTGTTTTAAAAGAAAGTATTGTTTTCTAATATTTATTTGTCAATTTTTGTACAAGAAATAAATAAATAAAAATATTTACAAATATTAACAAAAATAAAATATGTGGGGGAATAATTATTTTTATGTGAGAAAATAATAAAATAAAATGTATAGTATTTTTAAATTATTTACAAGTTATTTTAAGAAAATGATTCCTATTTACTAAAATAAAACTATTTTTATATGCAAAAAATAAGATAAAAAATAAAATAAAAATGCAAAAAATTAAGAAAATATTTTTGGGATTTTTTAATGTTCAGAAAAAAATAATAAAGTCAAAAATATAAAAAGAAATAAAAAATATACAAAATATAAAAAATGGGCCAAGGGGGTGCAAAAAGGAAACAGGGGGGTGTGAAAAGAAACAGGCCCAAGGCATCAGGCCCAGCCAGCTTCATCCCTGACCTCCAGACAACCAAAACGCGCGCGTTCTTCTTCAAATCCTGTTCTTGCTCATGCTTGCATAAAATCAAAAACTCATAACACAAAAAATGTAGCTCATGAACTCACGATTTCAATGATATAAAGAACATGATCTAACTCTAAAAGACCAAGGAGAATTTTAATGGCCCTAATTTCTGACCTAGTTTTTTCAGCAACTTCAATAATCAAATACTCTTAGCTCAATTAATATAAATGGAAACTATGCATATGTACAACTTAAGCAAGTTAAGGACTACATTTTTGCTTCACAAACCTAAGCTTAAGGATGCCTAAATAAGGAGATAGAAACTTGAAAAATACCTTGTTCAGTTGAGTTTGGATATGGCAATGTGGTAACTTTGAGTGAGGCCTGAAGGTCGTGTGAGCTTGCTTGAATTTCTCTCAACCTTTTCCAATGCTCAGCTTGCCTTGTAGATGCCAGAATCTCCTTGCAGAAGTCAACCTGCAAACCTTCAAAATGAAAATGGTGATCCTTGAAACATGGGTTACAGTTGCAAGACAAAGGCCTGGATAGTTTAGGTATGAGGCATGAGATGTGTTTGAAGTGATTCCAAGCAAAACGCACGAGAAAATTTCAAGTTGGTAAGTGATCTGCAGAGGTTGCCCTATTTTGGGCAGAAATTGGTGTTTTTGGTGTTTTTGAGTGTTTGGGATGTTGTGAATTCGTGCTTAGGCTTGCAACAAAGTTCTGAGGTCATTTGAAATGAAGCCAAGGCTTGCCTTTATCAGATGGATGAGTTGTATTGACTTTTGCAAGTTTCTTGCTTTTGAAAAAAAGTTGGAAGTGACAATGCCAAAGCCTGTACAGGCTTGCTTGCTAGCTGCACATAGTTGGTACAAGTTTCCTGATATTTGTGGATATTGTTTGTAGCAAAAGATTAGGTCCATGGCTCAAGATAAACAAAGTTGTAAAAAGCTAGCTTTATGAAGTAGTATTATGAACTTTATGCCATTTTTGGATTAATTCATTGTGCAATGCTTCAAAAGTCAGAACAAGACCATTATCTAATGTGTTAGCATTCAATTATGGAGTGTATAAAGGATTAGGACCTGTAATACCAAGTACAAGCATGTTTGAAACTGATTTGCAACTTGTAACATTGTGAAAATGCCTTGCACAAAAGTGATAAATTGCCATTTTCAATTCTTAGATTCTCTCTAACCATAAATGATCTTGGAGAGTTCTTGGATATCTTGGAAAGCTTGTAACATGCTCTATAATCCATATTTGAAATGAATTTTGAAATACCTCTTGGAACTAGGTGAAATATTTCCATGAAGTTAGGTCAAAAATCTGCCTAAACTAGGGCAAAATTTCACTAAGTTAAAAAGTTTATGGACCCTTATTCACAAAATCATAACTTGAGATCCAAGCATATTTTGGGAAAACTTTGTGAATCAAAGTTGTAGATTTCATGGAGGAATACAACTTTTATGTTGGAAGTTTTCTTTGGATCCAATTTCATCATGGTGAAAAAGTTGTGGAAAGTTGGGAAAAAATAAGAAATTTCCATAACTTAGAAAAATTCTAAGTTATGAAAAATTTCAAATTAAAACCCTAATTTTCAAAATTAGGTTTCTTGGTCAATAAGTTTCACATTTTGACATATCTTGATGAATTATGACCCTTGGCACTTGATTTTGACCAAAAAGTCAAAGTTTGACTTTTCAGTGTACAGTTGATTTTTGATCAGTTGACTGCAAAATTCATCTGTCAATCTTATGCATTTGAGATCTTTTGAACTATGTGATTAGTTCAAGATGATGCTATTGAGTCCTTGAAATCATGCTTGAACCCAATTGGCCACTGGCTAGGTTAAAAATCAGAAATTGCCCTTTCTCAGTCAAAACCCTAATTTTGACCATTTTGCCCTTTTGATGATCTGATCAAATTTCTTGAGGAGTTGTGGTCCAAACTTGATAAAATGGTACATAGGATCCTAGAATGTTGTTGCGGATAAAAAATTATGAAGTTTGACTGTGAATTGGCCATGGTTGACTTTTTCCCCAATACAGCTGATTTTTAGGTCAACTGTCCAATTGACTGGGCAAAAATGTGATTCAAGGCTTGAAACTTGGTATGAGCAATCTTAGGAGTCCAAGATGGTGTATGAAAGTCACATGAAGCATTGATGGTCCAAAAATCCTTGTGCAAACTCAAACCCTAATTTCAGGTCATCAGTGCAAGATAAGGTCTTGAGCTGAGCAAACCCTAATCCTGTCTTGAGTCCAAAGAGTCTTGTGGGGAAAATCTTGATAAAATGAGAGGGAAAATTTTGGGGTACAACAACTGCCCCTGTTCAATCTTCTTGAACCTGAAGAGTTAGATTGGCGAGTTTTGTCGTCCGTGACTCGAAGGTAAAAGATGATTGGACACTATAGTGCCCGTAAATTTGCACTTGTCAAAACGTAGTTGAGGAAATGGACTTAAAGATGCCATGTGATGGAATCTTGTTGGAGATGGTCTTAAAGATGCCATCCAATAATGTTTGTTGAGTTGTAAGTTGTAAGTCAAAAGAATAAGTATCAGAATGGTATCCGCGTCTGGAACAACGTATCTGAGCTGTATCTGGAGACTGAATCTGAATGAGCAATGGAATAGCATCCGTGTCTGGAGCGCCTCCTAGCTGTATCTGAATGTTGAATCTGAATAAGCACTAGAATAGAATTCGTGTCTGGAGCGTCTCTGAGCTGGGGAAAATCAGAATAAGTGATAGAATGGCAACCGTGTATGGAGCGTATCTGAGTTGTATCTGAAGTTGAGATCTGTATGAGTAGCAGAATGACTTTTGTGTCTGGAGTATATCTGAACTGTATCTGGGATCTGAATAAGTGACATAATGACTTCCGTGTCTGGAGTGTATCTGAACTTGAAATTAATAGTTGCATCTGAATGAGAAATAGATTGGCTTCCGTATCTGGAGTGTATCTAATCTGTATCTGATAGTTGAAATCTGAATAAGCATCAGGATGGCATCCATGTCTGGAGCGTATCTGAATTGTATCTGAGATCTGAGTCTAAATGAGCAATGGAATATCATACGTATCTGGAGCGTATCCAAGCTGTATCTGAATGAGTAGCAGAATGACTTACATGTCTGGAGTGTATCTTTACTGTATCTGAGGTTAAAATATGAATGAGTAATAGAATGACTTCCGTGTCTGGAGTGTATCTTTACTGTATCTGAAATCTTTGAATATTGTTAATGATAGTTGTTAAGCTTATCCTGAAAAGGGTAAAATGTTAGCTGAAACACAGAGTTATGTTGCATGTAATGTATGATGCAATAAATGTGCCTTATCAATGTTTATGATCTATGAATGTAATGTATGCGCATGTAAGCTGATTTGTTGTATTGCTGAGGAAAATAAATCCTTGACGGCTGGAGATAATAAAACCCTTGACTGCTACTGGGGAAAATAAATCATTGACCGCTGCTGGAGATCCAAAATCTTTGATTGCTGAGGATGAGAAATCCTTGGTGACTGTTGGGGATGGAAAATCCCTGATAACTTTTGTGGGGATGTGAGAATCCTTCATGTCTTGAAGTTGGAGTATTGACAAAATCTGTTGTGAGAGTAATGTCAAATTGCTTGAGAAATCTGCTTGGGAAATCCAAAGAACTTTTAAGACTTCTACTGGGGGTTAAATAATGGGAATCCTTACTCAGCTGGGGAATAAGGAAAATTCTGATGATTTCTGCGGGGAACTAAGAATGAGAATCTTCAATCTGTTGAGGAGTAATGAAAACTTTGGTGACTTCACTGGGAAAATGAGAATGAGAATCTTCAATCTGCTGGGGAGTGAAAACTCTGTGGGGAAGAAGGCTCCCTGTTGGAGAGTAAGTTCAGGAGTCCGGGTAGTCTGCCACTCTACTGGGGAGTTATCCTAGGTTGTTGTCTGGTTAGCTGTCAGGCTTCAAAGCAACTTGTTGGGAAATTATCAGGTTTTAAGATAACTCGCAGGGGAATTCGAGAAAACTGGAGGATTTCCACTGGGGTTTAAAGGTTGAAGTTTTAGCTTCGCTGGGGACCTTAATGATGTACAGTAGGGATTGCCCCTAGAATAGCCTAAAGACGTTTTCCTATACTTTTAGCCTGTCAGTAATTATTCTTTCCCATTTCGTTTATTTGTAAACAGTGATTATATTCAAATGCATATTCTCATTAATAAATCATTGGACGTTTTCAAATAAAACACAAGTGTAAAAAAGAAGAAAAGGCAAATAGTTTTCTGCACTTTGAAGTATCTTTGTATTTTGTGTAAGTATTTTGTACAAAGGAGACATACATCCTAGTAAGAGAATGTTGTCATAAAATTGAGAAAAATTTATACAAAGAAAGATGGCTATGTGTGAAAATTCCATGGGGTTCCCATTCTGCTATAGCCTTCGTAACTCTGAATATCTTGTCCATTTGTTTCTTCGTCCGAAGATGATTGAGTTGATCAGAAGCCCGAAGCTAGTTTGTGAAGAGATTGTCTTTAAAGTGATCCGACGAGACATAGTCATACGCTTTAATTTCCTAACTTTTTCCTGGACCGCTCTTTCGGGTTTTCGATCCACCGGGAAACCCTTTTTTGCCCAAGTCGACCTTTCGGGTATTCAACTTGTCGGGTGTACAATTTTTTTTGTTTTATCCCTAACTTTTGCCTGAACCACCCTTTCGGGTTTTCGATTCACCGGGATGCCCTTTTTTTGCCTAGGTGTGTCAACCTAGCGGGTCACTTATGCATATTATCTTTTGACTATGTCTACATTCGCATGGTGCGGCAGGTCATCGCCGTCCATGGTGGTTAATATCATTGCCCCATCAGAAAAGATGTTCTTGATTACAAACGGTCCTTCGTAAGTAGGAGTCCATTTGCCCCTGGGATCGCTTTGCGGCAAGATGATGCGCTTGATCACTAGATCTCCGACTTGATATACCTGGCACCTGACTTTCTTGTTAAATGTCTTGATCATCTATTTTTGATACGCCTGACCATGACAAACAACACTAAGTCTCTTCTCGTCAATTAAGTTCATTTGATCAAGTCGGGTCTGGATCCAATCGTCTTCACTCAGAACTGCATCCTTCATGATTCTCAAGGAGGGAATCTGAACCTTGATAGGCAAAATAGCTTCCATGTCGTATACCAAAGAATAGGGTGTTGCCCCAGTTAATGTGCGTGCCGTGGTACGATACCCGTGGAGAGAAAACGGTAACATTTCATGCCAGTCCTTGTAGGTGACTGTCATCTTTTGTATGATCTTCTTTATATTTTTGTTCGCAGCTTCGACATCACCGTTCATCTTTGGCCGATAGGGAGATGAATTATGATGTTGAATCTGGAACTGCTCGCACAAGGTGGTGATCATAGTGTTGTTAAGGTTTGTACCGTTGTCAGTGATGATCCTTTCGGGGATGCCATACCGGAAAATGAGGTTCTGCTTGATGAAGCGGGCAACAACATTCTTTATGACGGATGCGAAGGAAGCTGCTTCGACCCACTTGGTAAAGTAATAATGGCCACTAGGATGAAGCGGTGTCCATTGGAGGCTGTAGGCTTGATCTCCCCAATCATGTCGATTCCCCACATAGCAAAGGGCCAAGGAGCTGTTAAGACATTGAGAGGAACTAGAGGTATATGTACCTTGTCCGCATAAATTTGAAATTTGTGGCAAATCCTGGAATGTTGATAGCAGTCAGCTTCCATGGTAGACCAGTAATAGCCTGCCCGTAGAATCTTCTTAGCCATCGTATTCCCGCTAGAGTGAGTGCCAAAGGTACCATTGTGCAGTTCAGCTATGATCTGTTCAGCTTCAATCTTGTCCACACAACGGAGCAGAATGCAATCATGATTGCGCTTGTACAGGATACCATTGCTCAGGAAGAACTTGGCAGAGAATCTCCTCAAGAACTTTTTGTCATTGACTGAAGCTCCTTCAGGATATTCTTGAGCCTCGAGATACCTTTTGACTTCATGAAACCAAGGTCGGTCCACTACTTCTTCGGTATTAATCTCGTGAAAATGTGCAGGTTCTTCCATCCGTTCAATGGTGATTTGGGGAGCCTCATTATCCCAGTTAAGTTTAAACATGGATGACATTGTAGCTAGAGCATCTGCAAGTTGATTTTCTTCTTGCGGGAAGTGCTCGAAGGTAATCTGCTCGAAATGAGGTAGCAATGTCAAGACATGTTCTTTGTAAGGGATAAGGTTTGGTTGCTTAGTGTCCCACTCTCCTTTGATCTGACTAATGATCAAAGCTGAGTCCCCAAACACAACTAAAGATTTGATTCCCAAGTCTATGGCAGCCTTGAGTCCAAAGATGCAAGCTTCATACTCTGCCATGTTGTTCGTACAGTTGAAGCAAAGTCTGGCTGTGAAAGGAGTATGGCAACCCTCTGGGGAGATGAGTACCGCGCCGATACCGTTGCCAAGTGCATTAGAGGCCCCATCAAAGTACAGGGTCCATCGGGATCCTTGTTCAGGTCCGTCATATGGTCTGAAATTTTCAATATTGTCCAAGGTCATGATGTATTCATCAGGGAAGTCGAACTTCATGGATTGGTAATCTTCGACAGCTTGATGAGCTAGATGGTCAGCTAGCACACTCCCCTTTATAGCTTTTTGGGTCGTATGCTGTATATCGTATTCTGTCAAGATCATCTGCCATCTGGCTATCCTTCCAGACAAAGCAGGCTTCTCGAAGATGTACTTTATCAGATCCATCTTAGATATCAGCAAGGTGGTATGGGTCAACATATACTGCCTTAGCCGGCGAGCAGCCCATACATAAGCACAACAAGTTTTCTTGAGCAGTGAATATCTGGTTTCACAGTCGGTAAACTTTTTGCTAAGGTAATAAATGGCATGCTCTTTTCAGCCAGACTCGTCATGCTGCCCCAGTACGCACGCCATTGAATTTTCTAGGACGGTCAGATACATGATTAACGGTCTTCCTTCGACAGGAGGCATCAAGACAGGATGTTCAAGCAAATACTCTTTGATTCTATCAAAGGAAATCTGGCATTCGTCATTCCATTTAACCACCTGATCTTTCTTCAACAGCTTGAAGATTGGTTCACAGGTAGATGTTAGGTGAGAGATGAACCTAGCAATGTAGTGTAGGTGTCCCAAGAAACCTCTGACCTCCTTCTCAGTGTGAGGAGCAGGCATTTCTTGTATAGCTTTGACTTTGGCAGGATCAACCTCGATGCCTTTGTTGTTGACAATGAAACCCCAGAGTTTACCGGACCGGACTCCGAACGTACACTTGTTAGGGTTTAATCTTAGCTTGTACTCCTTCAACCTGACAAACAACTTTTGCAAATGGCCGAGGTGTTCTTCTCCCGTATGTGATCGGGCTATCATGTCATCTACATAGACCTCTATCTCATGATGTATCATATCATGAAACAAAGCTACCATGGCGCGTTGATAGGTTACCCCGACATTCTTCAGTCCGAATGGCATCACTTTGTAGCAGAACATGCCCCACTGTGTAACAAAAGTAGTTTTCTCCATGTCTTCAGGTGCCATTTTGATCTGGTTGTAACCTGAGAATCCGTCCATGAAAGAAAATAATTTGTGCTGAGCTGTGTTATCAACCAGGATGTCAATGTGCGGAAGTGGGAAGTCATCTTTAGGGCTGACCCTGTTTAAGTCTCTATAATCCATGCACATTCTCACTTTTCCGTCCTTCTTAGGCACGGGAACAATGTTAGCAACCCATTATGGATAGGAAGTAACAATAAGAAATCCAGCATTGAACTGCTTCATAACTTCTACTTTGATCTTTTCTGACATGTCGGGCCTCATGCGGCGGACTTTTTGTTTAACTGGTGGACAGTCTTCTCTTGTGGGTAGACGGTGTACCACAATGTTTGTATCGAGTCCCGACATGTCTTCGTATGACCAGGCGAAGATCTCAACATATTCATGTAACAGCTGAATTAAGCGCTCTTTGACACTTGGCTCTAGGTTGGCACCCACTTGGCTTCTTTTTTGTCTTCCTCAGTACCCAAGTTGATTGTCTCTAACAGCTCCTCATGAGGCAGAATTGCTCTTTCTTCCTGTTGTAGCAGTCTAGCCAATTCTCCCGGCACATCACAATCTTCCTCACCTTCGTATTCGGCATGGTAGACCGGATCTTCAGAGTCACTGAAGGCCATAGCAGAATTGTTACCCATGGAATCCGGAATGGAAGGGTACCTGCATTTGTGAGTGTGGGTGTGTTTAAGGGATAGCCATCTTTAAACAAATAAAATGTAAAAAGAAAGACAATGAACACAAAAGTTTATATGTGAAAACGTCCATGATTCATTAAAATGGCATATGAAGATGAAAAATCAAACCCTTACAAATGGACCTATGTGCCTCGAGTAAGGCACAAGGTTAAAAGTGTACGAATTGTTTGAGAATTATTACAAACCAATAGAAATGTTTGAAAGATAAATTACTGTAGTATGAAAGTAATCGGAACAAAGTCTTTTGCTTCCCAGTTGCATAGTCCTCCGTCAACAGTTGGAAAAATCCAGTCTTCCAGGCTGCTCTCCTCTTCACTATCCTCCAAAGCATTGACTCCATGATGGGTGATCCTCACTGGTGGCCTTCCAGCGCGGGTGCAGCGTACAACCTTTTGAGCAGAAGAAGTGAACCCCAAGCCGAATTTATATGATTTGTAAGGAAAGTCTGGAAGCTGCCCCCAGACTGTGCTTCCTCCTTCTTCAATCACAACCTTTGCATCTTTGAGAGACGACATACGAGGCGGAGGTCTGGTAATCATGGGTATAGAAGACACTGTCTTGGTTGCCGCAATCTCCTGAGCTACCTCTTCAAAATGCTGAAAAGGGGTTTCGATGAATTCTCCATCCAATTTTACATAGCGGAAAGAATTTAGATGGCTTATCATGTATTCCTCTTCGCCGTGAACAGTTATAATTTTCCCCTGGATAGGGTACTTGAGCATTCGATGCAGAGTAGAAGTGATGGCTCCAGCATTGTGAATCCAGGGTCTTCCCAACAAGCAAGAATAGGAAGGACGGATGTCCATCACATAGAATATGGAGTTGAAGGTTTCAGTTCCCACTTTAATCGGGATGTCCACCTCCCCGTGTACCATCCTTTTAGAACCATCAAAGGCTCTGACAATTATATTGCTGGGCTTCAAGGTTAAACCTTCACAATCCAGTCTATCCAAGGCTTTCTTCGGCAAGACATTCAGCGATGAACCAGTGTCTACCAGTACGTGTGCTAGGGTAGTCCCTCTGCATTCCACCGAGACATGCAAATCATCATTATGTTTTCTCCCTTTGGATGTTAAATCAGCATCAGAGAATCCTAGACCATTGTCAGCTGTTAAGCTAGCTATACATTCCTGGAACTGATCCGCGGAGGTTTCCTGTGGTACGTGGGCCGTCTTCAAGAATCTTATCAAAGCTTTAGCATGAGCCTCTGAACAAAGCAGCAGGGCACACATAGAGATCTTTGAGGGGGTTTGCCCCAGTTGTTCCACAACATCATAATCGCTTTTCTTGATTATTTTCAAAATCTCTTCCATTTCTTTTTGAGAGGTTTCAGGGATGACCAACGGTTGAACCCTCGTCCCGACGGGCTCTTCTTGGATCCCTTTCCCTCTATCATCAGCAACAGCAGAGGGGACAACCATAGGAGTTACAACTTCTTCAATAATTGGAGTTCTCGCAGATATGTTTACTGGTGCAGGGGTAACCTTAGGAGCAGCTGAGGGTCCAAAGATTGCCTTCGGAGGGGAAATCTCTGGAGAGAAAATTCTTCCACTGCGGGTGATTTTGCTCTTTCCAGCAATGTTTCCAATGTCGGAAGTCTCTTCATCAGAACTCTCTTCAGTTGATTCAATTTGTTTAATACCGTGGTAATAGATTTCTCCACCATAGTTCCACGGTACTGATCTGTCGGACTTGTACGGGACAGGCCCGAGCATGGTTATCTTCAAAGGTGCAGTCTTTGGAGCGAATGTAATCTTAACAGGTCTTTTGGAGACCTTGGAAATATTGGCGGATATGGTTATTATTGAAACATCATTGACAGGAGTCAGTCTAATAGGAGTCTTTTCAAAAAGGATTTCTTGGTTATCCATTAGGCGTTGGATGCCTAACTTCAACAATGGACAGTCGGTTGGTAAAGATGAACAAAGGCAACAATCTTCTTCACAACCTTGTAAAATCCCAGCCTTCAGCAAATTCAACTTGATTATCGGTAGCAGAGTCATCAAATCATCAACAGTAGCAACAAACAGATCCTCTTCAACAACATGGGCATTGTGGCCATGCTTTGGCATTGGAGCAGAGATTACATTCGCCTTTTCAGGGGCGTCGAATTCAACTTCTTTAGCATCTATCAAATCCTGAATCTTACTTTTGAGGGCCCAACAATTGTTGGTGTCGTGCCCCGGGCTCTCTGAATGATAAGCACACTTGGCGTTCGAATGGTAGTATGGAGAAGCAGTATTCGGGTTCTTCGGGGCCTCTTTCAAACTTGCAAGGTTTAACTTCAAGAGATAGGGTAGAACCTGAGCAGGAGTCATTTTTATCCAGGTGAATTGCCGTACAGGCCTTTCCACCCTTGTTTGGTTGGTTCTGGGTTGATTGTTTCTGGGCTGATCAGCTGCAGACTTCTGAATCATTACGGCCCCCACCGCTGGCCAGCGCTCAACTCTTCCTTGACCTCTTTGGGAGTAGACAACTGATACTTCCTTCTTTGCCGGAAAAGTCTTTTTGATGGCAGCGGGAGCAGATGCATCTTTTTGAATTTTCCCGCTTTTTATGCCGGCTTCAACTCTCTCACTAGTTAGAATCAACTCAGTGAACCCTGTAGAGGAGCTTCCAATCAGATGATTAAAGAAAGGCCCTGACAGAGTTCCCAAGAACATGTCTACTAGTTCCCTCTCAGATAGAGGTGGTTGTACTCGTCCTGCCAAGTCTCTCCATTTCTGGGCATACTCTTTGAAGCCTTCATTTGAGACCATGCCCATACTCTGTAATTGAGTACGGGTTGGTGCTAAGTCCGCATTGTATTGATACTGTTTATAGAAGGCGGCTGCCAAGTCTTCCCAATTATGCATATTAGACCTCTCCAACTGGTAGAACCAATCCAGCTGCGTCCCCGACAAACTGTCCTGGAAAAAGTGGACCCACAGGTCTTTGTCAGAAGAATGTGGTTGAATTTTCCTGACATAAGATCGTAGGTGCATCTTGGGACAAGACAACCCATCTTACTTAGAAAATAGAGTCACTTTAAACTTAGGAGGGATTACAATTCCAGATACCAACCCTAACTCTTCAAAGTCTAGCCCAGGCACTCTCTATATCTCCATAGCTGCCAGACGTTCTTCCAAGTTTTTGTATTTGTCATCTTCAGGAGGGTATTGTTGTTCAGAGTAGTCCTCATCTTCCTCTTCTTCAGCTTCTGAATCTGAAGGCACTGCAGTCTCCTTACCATTTCTCTCCCCTTCCTCAGAGGTTGATGGAAAATCTAGGACCCTTCTGGCTTAACCTTCAAACCTTCTGCCCATGGTAGCCACACCATCTCTCTTTTTCTTATTTTTCTCTTTTTCCTTCTCTAGCAGAGTTTTGAGCTTCTCCTGCCCCTTAGCCAAGGTCAGGAGTAGCTGTTGAAATTGTGAATTCTGAGCTTGCAAATCTTTAACCGTTTGTTCAAGATCCATTTTGCTGAAATAAACAGCAGAGGGATGAGGAAACTTGGTGTGAATACCTGCTTATGCATATTATGAATGATATGTATTCATGTAATGCATTCAAGGATTCAGAAAAATTCAAATTTGTGTTAAACAAAAAGGAACAAACGTTATATTAATAAAATAGAATTTGTTTACATCAATGCCCCTGGGGAAAAATAGTACAAAATTCTAAGATAATAAGACATTGCACATCCTCTTTGGTGAAATGTAGGTGTTGAGAGTCTTCTCTTTGTGAAGTAACCGAGTGAGTTCTAAAACCTTCTTCTTGCTAGCGTAGAATTGGGCTTCAAAAGTATCGCGTTCTCCCTTGAGTTGTATCCAACTCCTTTGCAAATCTTTGAGTGATGTTGGCATGTCAGGATGTAGGAGGGTGTATAGAACCTCTCCTTCCATAACAGGATCTATAATCACTGGGAGAATAGAGGGGTAAGGCATCATAATACTTTGGGCGCGGGTTCGTACCCATTTGAGGTAAGGCTCAAGGGGGATGGAATTCTTGTGTCCTAAGGTCTTACTGTCCACCTTGTTTGGCATCCTCCAAGCTCGGATGAACCTTTGTCGAAGTCCTTGATCATTGTTGTCGAAGTCAAAAACCAAGTCTGGAATCAGCATGTCATGTGGGCCATCCCTTCGGGCATAACCAAACTGTCTCAGAGCCAAGCAGGGGTTGTAGGTGATGCCTCCCCTAATGCCAAGTAGAGGGACATTAGGGAATTCCCCACAACGGTCGACGATGATAACATTCTCTTTGGATCGAGAACACCAATGAATATCTGAATGTGTAAGAGTCATCAATCGTTGTGACCACCTCAAGCCTTGCTCATTCTTCAAGACTGATTGGGGAAGATGAGAAATAAACCATCTTGCCAGTTGAGGAGTGCAACACATGAGAACACCTCATTTCCTCATTGTTCGAGTGTGAAAAGAGTGTAAGATATCTCCAAGCAAAGTAGGCACTGGGTTGCGAGCCATGAAGATTTTGACAGCACTCACATCTATGAGTTGATCAGGGTTAGGGAACAAGCCCATCCCATAGATGAGCAAAGCTACAATCTCCTCAAAAGCTTGTAGGTCCAAGGAATTCTAGCAGCTTTGGGCCTTCTCAAAAAGAAACTTTGACAAGAAGCCTTTGACACCACTTCTAGTTTCCCAATGTGTTGTGACACCAGATGAGTGCAAGTGTAGGGCTTGAGCAATATCTTTTGGCTTTGGATCTCTTTCCGTACCGTTGAAGGGTAGTTGATTGAGAATAGGAATCCTCAAGAGTTGAGAAAATTCCTCCAAAGTGGGCACAAGCTGGTAGTCAGGAAATGTGAAGCAGTGATGCAAATGATCAAAGAACTGGAAAAGAACTTTCATCATGTATTCCTCTGTGTTGGAAGTGACTAAGTTGAGAAGACGACCATGCCTCTCGGTGAACGGAGAGTTCTCAGGAATCCTTGAAGCTAGCTCCTTGAGTTGTGGAGGAATTCTTACAAGGTTGACTTGGATCGTTTTCCTGCGAAGTGATTTCATAACCTACAAAACAGGGACAAAGATGAATTTCCAAAATCCTTGAAATGGTTAGTGGATGCATATGATGCTTCATGATGTCCATGATGTTATGCACAAGTATATATGTACAAGCAAATCACACAAGTTCCTAGTTCAGGCTTGCATGGGGTTTCATAGGTGAGTACCCTCTTGAAGTTTAGTTGGCTCAACCTGCCCTAGAAATAGTAACCGAGTTCTAAGGAGCTCAATATCACTGGATTGTTTCCTTGTTCATTGTTTCAATTCAGCCTCTTACCGGAGACCGAAATATTCCAAGGAACCAAACCTCAATGAGTGTAGTATCAAGTATCTACCAACTTCGGACTGCACCAAAGCCGGTCATCTCACTTTATCCTAAAAGGCCAAGTTGGTCAAGTAAAGGTTCTAAAAGTTCATTAGTGCTTCATGACATCACTCAGCAGCCCTGTATTCTCTTTGATTGACTCAAAGGCTACTGGTACCCACAAATATGTCACACTAACATAGTTATTGCTTAGATTATGCCAGTATACCCCGCACAGTTTCCACATAGTATTGCTATTTACCTATGAATGTTTCCCAAATCCGGGAAGAGGATTCAAACCCAAACAATAGAACCAAAGTGTAAAGCAAACAAGTCAAGCAAGATAAGCATGTAAAGATGATCTAAAACCCTAAGGTAACCCCACTTTTATGATTCTCCCCAGCAGAGTCACCAGTTCTGTGATACGGTGGGAGAACTGACTTGAGGTTTTGCAGAGATCCTATCTAGGTTAGCATGCTAAAGAAAGTCTAACAAAACTATCCTATAGGGAACATGCAATGTGAGCGAAGTCGTGATCTCAATTTCTAAATTAAGTGACTCATCGATCATCAAGAAATAACATAAAGCGATAAAAGCCTATAGGGAACATACACTGAGAGCGAAGTCGTGATCTCAATTTCTAAATTGAGTGACTCATCGATCAACAAACAAAGAAACAAACACAAGCACAACACATATAGCAAATGAAGTGAGGAATTCCTGCTACAGGTCTTTAAACAGCGACTTCGAGCGCACGCTCTTTACTTCCTACTTCTCATGGTATCTAGAAAAGCGTATAACAAATGTAGTAAAGTGCGAAGAAATACGAAGGTAGAAGTGGCAACTACCAAAGCGAGCAGATCGTCAAGAGCAGACGAAAGCACTGGAGAAGCAAGGAGTACGCATCGAGCAAGCTTCACCATGAAACACACAAAGTCAGAAACAATATCCCACTAAGATAAAGGCAACGCGTGTTGCGAATGCAACATGTAATCAGAAGTTCCTATTATGTTACATGATTGAAAGCACCAAAAAGAACACCTTGCACAATGAACAAATGCGTCAAAAATTCTCTCCTCTCTTTTCTTCTTCTGAATTTTGTTATCTAGTATGCTCTCCCTTTTGGATTCTGTTGAGAGTTTGTTATAAAGTTTGTTAGGCTGCTGTTAGAAGAGTGAGATCTTGAAAGGTAGTTAGGAATTCTGTTTTGGGGAAAATGGTTGAGAGTTTAGAAATTGGAGGGTTCTGTTTGGTTACATTCTGTTATGACAGTTAAGAGGCTTTTTCTTCTACAGTTTTGTTGAACCTGTTAGAAATTAGTTAGGTAGTTAGTTATGAGTCAGTTATGGCTGTTAGAAAAATGGTTATAAAATTCTGTTTGGTTTTCTCTCTTGAATAGGGCAGCTCTAATTACTGATTGTTTTATGTTGAACGCAGTGCAAACTTCAATTACTCGATCGGGAATTTAAGTTGTCGTTAGCATGGTCATCGGAAGCATGAGGGGGCATCAATCCATGAAAATAACTTAAAGCAAATGAAGCAAAGAGGTTGATAAGGACAAGGTTTAAAACATGAAGAATGATGGAGAAAATAAAGATAGAAGAATAGTCACTAGGTTTATGAATGTCTCTATGTAGTTTTCACTTGGAATTCCTTTTGTGAGAGCAAGGCTTCGTAATGTGATGGATTTGTGACAGAGTTTGATGTAATGGATTTTATTGACACTTGAATTTTCCTTTTCTAACATGGTATAATGTATTATGAATGATGTAATAGTAATGGTTTTGTAAACGTGGTGACTTATCATAGTAGTTTTCTTGATGTAAATCCATGTAGTTTCCTTTTGTAACCTTCTTTGACTTTGCCTCTATGTATGAATTATTATGTCTTGCTTTTAAATGAACCTTTGGACATGTGAAATGGGGTTGAATGATATTGAATGGAACTTGAATACCTCTTAAGAAACCTTATGCACAAACCCTTCAATTTCGCAAGCAAAATTTGATTTACTTAAACACATTAGGCAACTTGAATAAAGGCTAACCAGTCAGTAACCCAAATCAATCATTCCAAATAAATCTAAATTCCAAGCCAACCAAAATTGCCTTAATCTGAATGAGTCCTCAAGTTCATCTCCCACGCCATTGCTTGCACTCGTATTTCATTCCAACACAACAGAAATGCGTTGAAGAGTCTTTGAAACTGACAATGATATTTGGAGTAGAGGAAAACACCTTTGATGAGCCTCAATTGAATTAGCAAGTGAAAGCACCCGAGATAATAACCCTAATCCTCTTGAGATGCGTTTGAGATGCTGAGAAGGCCCAAACCCTATCTTATAAGGTCTTTATTTAAGGTGTTGATGAAACGCCATGCATTAACAAGTCGCAACCCTTTGATAGAGAACTTGATGATCTTTGTAGATTGATGAAGAAAAGATCCACAACATCCATGAACACAAAACCCTAATTCCACATTTTCATTGCCTTGAAAAATAACTAGAAGAATTAAGCTTTATTGGACATATACACCTCAGTCAGTTGATAAAACCTTAATCCTTTTCATGAACCTTGATCCCATGCTAAATTTATTTATTAATGAATGAATGACGTGTTAGATGACCTAATGGGATTTATGTACATGAGAAGAGTGCAAAATGTGTAAGCCAAATAAAAGTAAAATGGGAGGACAAGTTTAGGGTATTACAGTGGGGAAGTGGGAAATCATCCTTAGGGCTTGCCCTATTCAAATCTCTGTAGTCCACGCACATTCGTACCTTGCCGTCCTTTTTGGGCACGGGAACAACATTGGAAACCCATTGTGGATAAGAGGTGACGACCAAGAATCCAGCATTAAATTGTTTCATGACTTCTACTTTAATCTTCTGACATATCTGGTCGCATTCGACGGACCTTTTGTTTTACTGGTGGACAATCCTCTTTTGTAGGCAGACGATGTACCATAATATCTACATCGAGTCCTGGCATGTCTTCATATGACCAGGAAAAGACCTCGACATAATCGTGCAGCAACTGAACCAAATGCTCTTTGACACTGGGTTCCAGGTTGGCACCCACCTTGACTTCTCTTTTCTCTTCCTCGGTACCTAGGTTGATTGTATCCACGGGTTCCTCGTGGGGTTGAATGGTTCTCTCTTCTTGTTGTAGTAGTTTGGCAAGTTCCCATGGTACTTCACAATTTTCCCCACCTTCGTCTTCGGCTTGGTAGATTAGATTTTCAGAGTCACAAAAGGCCATAGCAGAACCGTTACCCATGGGATCCAGAATGGATGTAGACCTGTATTGTGAGTGTGAGTGTGTGTAATAGTATAGCTATCTTTGAAAGAAATAAAAATGTAAAAAGAAAAAGAATGAGCACAAAGTTTGTATGCAAAAACGTCCATGATTCATTGATGTCTTATGAAAATGATATAATAACCCTTACAAATGGACCATTGCGCCTAGGGTAAGACACAAGGTTTTAAGAGTCTGAATTGTTTTAATATTTCAGATTCGACAAAATTTAAAGACAAATTACTGTGGGATAAAAGTGATCGGGACGAAATCTCTAGCTTCCCAATTGTTGAGCCCTCCACTGACAATTGGGAATATCCAATCCTCCAAGTCATAGTTGTCTTCATCATCCTCTACCACATTGACTTTGCGGTTGCTGATCTTCAAGGGTGGTCCTCCGACACGATCGTGGTGTACAACCTTTTGGGCACCTAAAGTGAAACCCAGGCCAAATTTGTCATATTTGTATGGAATATCTGGGAGTTGTCCCCAAATAGTGCACCCAACTTCTTCTATCACTGCTTTGGAATCCTTCAAAGACGACATCTTGAGCGAAGGCCTTGTAATCTTTGGGACTTGAGACACAGCCTTGGTTACTGCCACATATTGCAGGACTTCTTCAAAGTGCTAGAATGGAGTTTCTATAAATTCACCATCTAATTCCATATATCTGAAGGAATTGAGATGGCTGATCATATACTATTCTTCTCCATGAACGATGATAATCTTCCCTTAAATTGGATATTTCAGCATTTGGTGCAACGTAGAAGTAACAACACCAGCATTGTGAATCCATGGTCGGCCCAGCAAGCAGGAATATGAAGGGAGGATGTCCATTACATAAAAAGTTAAATCAAATGTTTGGGTTCCAACTTTTATGGGGATATCCACTTCCCCATGCACCATCCTTTTTGAGCCGTCAAATGCCATCACTACTATGTTGCTTGGCTTCAATGTCAATCCCTTTCAGTCAAGTCTATCACGAGCTTTTTTAGGCAATACATTCAGAGATGAGACAGTGTCCACCAAAACATGAGCCAAGGTTGTGCCCTTACATTTAACTGAGACATGCAATGCCTCATTATGCTTCCTTACTCTTGGCGTTAAATCAGCATCCGAAAAACCTAGACCATTATCCACAGTCAAGCTGGCTACGCAGTCTTGGAACTAATCGACAAATGTTTCTTGGGGTACATGGGCAGTTTTCAGGAATTTTACCAAGGCTTTTGCATGCACCTCGGAACATAGTAGCAAAGCCAACATGGAAATTTTGGATGGAGTTTTCCCCAGTTTCTTAACTACATCATAGTCGCTTCTTTTTATGATCTTTAGAATTTCCTCCATCTCTTTCCAGGAGGTCTCAGGGATAGCCAATGATTGTGCCTTCGTCCGGACAAGCTCAATCAGAATACTTTTACCTCGAGTCTCGGTTAACTCGGCAGCAAGAATGTCAGTAGGAGTGATAGCATGGCTTGTAACAGCTTTGTCAGTTGGAATATTAGTGGGGATGATTGTGGGACTCAGAACAACTTTTAGAGGAGTAACAACAGGAATGATTACGGGTCCAAAAACTGCTTTTGGGGGAGCAATTTCTGGAGAGAATATTCTTCCGCTTCGGGTAATATTGCTAGTCCCTACAATATTACTGATATCGGAGTCAACTTTCTCAGAACATGAATCTTTGGAGGCTGGCCAATCTTGTTTGATATCGTGGTAGTAGACATCCCCTCCATAATTCCATGCTATGGTTTTGTTTGACGAATACGAGATTGGTCCAGGCATTGTAATTATCAAAGGAGCTACTTTTGGAACTGATGTAATTCTAACGGGTCTTTTGGTGGAGACCCTGGAAGAATTGGTGGAAATGGTAATGATAGAAACATCATTAAAAGGAACAAGTGGAACAGAAGTCTTTTCAAACAAAATTTCCTTGTTATCTATTAGGCACTGAACTCCTGCTTTCAACAAAGGACATCTGGTTGGTGAGGACAAACAGAAATGACAGCCTTCATCACAGCCCAGGGAAACACCGACATTTAACAAGTTCACTTTAATAGTCAGGAGTGGAGTCATAAGCTCATCAACTGAAGTAACAAACATATCTTCCTCAATGGCGTTGGTATTATGGCCATGTTTGGGCATAGTGGAAGAAATGACATTTAGCTTTTCAGGCACATCGAATTCAATCTCTTTGGCTTCAATGAGGTCTTGTACTTTTTTCTTTAGAGCCCAATAGTTATTAGTGTCGTGGCCGAGACTTTTAGAGTGGTATGCACAGCAGGCATTAGGATGATAGTGAGGAGATGTTGTGTTAGGGTTCTTTGGATCTTCTTTCAAAGTCACCAGGTTGGATCTTAACAGATGTGGCAATACTCGAGATAGGGTCATGTTAATTCTGGTGAATTGTCTGACTGGTCTTTCCATCCTTGGTTGGTTGTTTCTTTGTTGATCAGGCGCGGGTTTAGGGATCATAATAGCCCCCACCATTGGACGGCGTTCGGACCTATCTTGATTTCTCTGAGGATATACAGCAACCACTTCCTTATTTCCGATGAATGGCTTCCTTACAGCAGCAGAGGATGCATCTTTTTGAATCTTTCCACTTTTTATCTCGGCTTCTACCCTTTCTCCGATCAATATCAGTTTGGTAAAATCTGCCGATGAACTTCCAATTAAGTGATTGAAGAAAGGTTCGAACAAGGTGCCCAATAACATATCAACTAACTCTCTTTTAGATAGGGGAGGTTGAACTCTTCCAGCCAAGTCTCTCCATTTTTGTGCATAGTCCTTGAAGCCTTCATTTGAAACCATGGCCATACTCTGGAGTTGAGTGCGGGTAGGTGCCAGATCAGCATTGTATTGGTATTGTTTGTAAAAGGCTGCAGCAAGATCTTCCCAGTTATGAACATTGGCTCTTTCTAACTGATAAAACCAATCAAGTTGAGTTCCAGACAGACTGTCTTGGAAGAAGTGTACCCATAAGTCTTTATCAGTGGTATGAGGCTGGATCTTCCTCACATAGGACCAAAGATGCATTTTGGGGCATGACACTCCATCATATTTGGCGAACACAGGTGCTTTGAATTTTGGAGGAATGACAATCCCCGATACTAAACCCAATTCCTCAAAGTCCAAGCCAGGCACCTTTTGGATTTCCATTACACTCAACCGTTCTTCGAGATGTTTATACTTGTCATCAACTGGAGGGTATTGTTCTTCAGAATAGTCTTTTTCTTCCTCTTCCTCTTCTGATTCTGACTGGACCACTGTTTCCTTGCCTTTCTCGTCTTGATTGTCTCTCTCACCGGATGTCGTTGCAAAGTCTAGGGTCCTTCTTGTCTGCCCGTGGAATCTTCTTCCCATGTTTAGAATTCCGGTTACTTTCTTCATCTTATTTTTCTTCTCTTCAACCAACAAGGTCTTCAACTCTTCTTATCCTTTGGCCAGAGTTAAGAACAACTATTGAAACTGGGCATTCTGAGCTTGGAGGTCCTTCATTGTTTTCTCGAGATCCATCTTACTGAAATAAACAGTAGAGAGATGAAGAAACTTGTGGCAAGAAACCTGCTTATGTCATGATGAATGGTAAATGCGTATGCAATGATTTCAAGGATTTTAAGATTCAAATTTGTTTTAGACAAAAAAGGAAACACACGTTATATTAATAGATTAAAGCTTGAGTACAATAATGCCTCCTTGGGAAAAACAAATACAAGAAACTCTAAGATAAAAAGGTAGTGCGCATCCTCTTTTGTGCAATGTAGGCATTTAGAGTCTGCTCCTCATGAAGTAGCTTAGTGAGTTCCAAAACCTTCTTCTCGCTTGCGTAGAATTGGGCTTCAAAAGTATCTCGCTCCCCCTTGAGTTGTATCCAATCTCTTTGTAGGTCTTCAAGAGAGGTGGGCATGTCAGGATGTAGGATTGTGTATGGAACATCTCCTTCCATGACAGGCTCAATGATCGCCGGGAGAATGGAGGGATAAGGCATCATAAGACTCTAAGAACGAGTCCGTACCCATTTGAGGTGAGGCTCAAGAGGGATGGAATTTTTATGCCCCAAAGTCTTGCTATCTACCTTGTTCAACATCCTCCAAGCTCGGATAAATCTCTGGCGAAGACCTTGATCGTCGTTGTTGTAGTCAAATACCAAACCTTGAATCAGCATCTCGTGTGGGCCATCCCTTCGGGCATAACCAAACTGTCTTAAGGCTAAGCAGGGGTTGTAGGTGATACCTCCTCTAATGCCAAGTAAAGGGACATTAGGAAATTCTCCACAACGATCGACAATAGTAACATTCTCTATGGATCGGGAGCACCAATGAATGTCTGAATGTTTGAGCGTCATCAACCTTTGTGAGCACCTTAAACCTTGCTCATTCTTTAATACAGATCGGGGAAGATGCGAAATAAACCATCTTTCCAAGAGAGGAGTGCAACACATAAGGACACCTCTTTTCCTCATTGTGCGAGTGTGAAAAGAGTGTAGGATGTCTCCTAGTAATGTAGGCACCAGGTTGCGGGATATGAAGATTTTGACGGCGTTTACATCTATGAGTTGGTCAGGGTTTGGAAATAAAACCATCCCATAGATGAGGAGAGCCACAATTTCGTCAAAGGCTTGTAGATCTAAGGAATTCCAATAGCTTTAGGCCTTCTCAAATAGGAACTTTACCAGGAAACCTTTGACACCACTCCTTGTTTCCCAATGAGTTGTGACATCAGATGAGTGCAAGTGTAGAGCTTGAGAAATCTCTTCTGGCTTTGGGTCTCTTTCCGTACCGTTGAAAGCTAGTTGATTGAGAATTAGAATCCTCGGGAGTTGGGAGAATTCTTCCAAAGTTGGCACAAGTTGATAATCGGGAAACGTGAAGCAATGGTGTAGAGGATCAAAGAACTGAAAGAGCACCTTCATCATGTCCTTATCTGTGTTGGAGGTGACCAAGTTGAGTAGGCGACCATGTCTCTCGGTGAATGGATAATTTTCAGGAATCCTTGAAGCCAACTCCTTAAGTTGTGGAGGGATCCTTACAAGGTTGACTTGGATAGTTTTCCTGTGAAAAGAATCCATGTCCTACAAAACAAGAACAAAGATAAATCCAAAATCCTTGAAATGGTTAGTGAATGTTTATGATGTTATGATGTTCATGATGTTATGTACAAGTATGCATATACAAACAAAACAAACAATTCCTTAGGTTTAGGCTTGCATGGAGTCTTATAGGTAAGTACCCTCTTGAAGTTTAGTTGGCTCAAACCTGTCCTAGTAATAGTAATTGGGTTCTAAGGAGCTCAATATCACTGGTTTGTTTCCTTAGTCATTGTTTCAGCACAAGCCTCTTTAATGGCGACCGAAATATCCCAAGAAACCAAACCTCAATGAGTGTAGTATCGAGTATCTACCAACTTCGGACTGCACCAAAGCCGGTCATCTCACTACATCCTAAAGGACAAGTTGGTCAAGTAAAGGTTCTAAAAGTTCATTAGTGCTTCATGACATCACTCAGCGGCCCCGTATTCTCTTTGATTAACTCAAAGGCTACCGGTACCCACAAATATGTCGCACTAATGTAGCTATTGCTTAGACCATGTCGGTATACCCCGTACAGTTTCCACAATGTATTGCTACTTACCTATAATGTATCCCAAATCCGGGTAGTGGATTCAAACCCAAAAAAAGAACCATATTGTAAAGCAAACAATTCAAATAATGTAAGCAAGTAAATGTGATCTTACCCTAAGGTAACCCCACTTTTAGAATATTCCCCAGCAGAGTAGCCAGTTCTGTGATACGGTGGGAGAACTGACTTGAGGGTTTTGCGTTTGATTGCAATTAGGCGGTTAACAAGAGTCACCGCTGACTTTTCTTTTATCCAAAAGGAAAGGTAAAAAAGCACAAGAAAGACCTTTCAAGATTATTTCTCGGGTTTGGGGGGTAGATTATGAAAAGGGAAGGTGTTAGCACCATTTTCATCCATGGTTTTCCATGGGCTCTTAGTTACTTGCTAGATCACTTTCTTTTGTTTGAATGTGCTTGTGGTGTGGGTTTTTGAAAGTATTTTGAAAACGTCTTTGTAATGGTTCTCGTCTCTATAAGAACGCGTACAAAGTGTTGTTTCGAAAAATAGTTTAAATAGGTGTTGGTGGAATGTGTTTTTGAAAGTGATTTTGAAAAGATGTTTTTGTAATGGTTCTCGTCTCTATAAGAACATATACAAAAAGTTTTTGTCTTTTGAAAAAGGTTTTAATGTGAAAGTGCTGGTGTAAAATGTTTGGTTGTGAGCCAGCGAGCAACTAAAAGCGAATCTACCTACTCGAAAGGTCTTAAATGTTCTTTTCCTCCTTTAAATGTTGTTATCTTACCATTGATTTGGTAAGAAGCCCCATCATTGGATGTGAAGGGACAAGCGCAGGATGTTTGTACAGTCATAGAAGGAAACTTATGAGACGCTTTAGCAATTTTTCGTAAGGGACTGGGCGTGGGACGTATGTTCTTTTTCCTTTTCCATGATTGGATGAAATAAAAGTCGGTGGCGACTCTTGCTTACCGCGACATTTAGGAACAAAAAACGCAAAAACACAAACCAATATTTAACAGACGGTTCATCCACCGTATCACACACTCTAATTACTAACATTTATGAAAGCAAAAAATGAGGAAAATAAAGGTCCTACGCTATTACATGCTTTTTGAGGGATGGGGTATACAAGTGTACAAGTGGGGGTTGCAAAAAATAAATTTCCTAATTATTACAACCAAATTGAATGAAAATAAAAGCAGAAGATCAAAAGAAAAATCAAAATTTATGTTGTTTGGTCTGACACGGGCCGTGTCCTATGACACGGGCACCCGTGTCAGCTTCTGTAATGGTCCATGCACATTTTTTCCTTTTATGTACCAGCTAAACTGACACGGGCCATATCCAGTGACACGGGCACCCGTGTCAACTCCTGACCTGCATTTTTGTTAGCGTAAAGTTCCAGTATGGCTGAAACGGCTATATCCTGTGACACGGGCACCTGTGTCAGCCCCTGACCTGCATTTTTGTGAGATTTTTTCAAATAGAGGAGCTGACATGGCCGTTTCGTGTGACACGGGCACCCGTGCCAGCCCCTGTCTTGGCTCTTTTTTACTGAGTTTTCCCTTTTTGATTTATCTTTTACATATCTTTTAGACACAAACAGAAAATGATGTATGGAAAAAGATATTACAGTTTGAAGAAAAATATACCTCTTGAAGCGAAACTTTAGAATACGTATGGATATCTCCGGATGCAAAGTGATGAATAACCGAACTCCTCTTTAGAGCTACTCCAATCCTTGCTCTGTGTGACCAAGTTCCAGAATCGCTCTAACCCAGTCAAATGTGTAAAGTACTATTTTTTTTGTTTATGCTTGGAAGGTGATGATAAAGGTGTTACAGAAACTGTTCTTATGTTAGAACAATCTCCATGTGATGTATATGAGGTGTTCGGGTACTTTGTTTAGGGGAAAGTTTGCAAGTTTGTACAACAATGGATTGAGGATTTTTCTGTTTTGTGAGTGAAAATAGAGTTGAAGATGAGCAAAGTTTTTATGGATGAACTGAGTTTTATGAAATGAGCTGGGTTTTATGAATGAGCAGAGTTTAACAAAAGTTCTGTTTTTCTCCTCTATCTTTTTTTCTCCCAAAAAAAAATTCCCCTATGTCTTATGAAACCGTCCCTTTTGTAGCTTCTTGACTGAGGTTTAGGAGGAAAAAAATAAGTTATTTTGAACTGTTTTTGCCTACTGCTTTGATACTTTTTCCACAGAATTTTCTTTTGCCATTTTGGTGCAATTTTGTGGCTGTTATGATGCAGGTTGGAGCAGACTGCATAGAGCAGTTTTTGACTGGTTTTGTGGACATATTTTGGATTGTATAAGACATCAATGCAGGTTTTGTGACAGGTTTGTGGTGCAGCATGGCACAAGGTTTTGTAGGACAACAAATGAGCAGGGGTTTGGAGTGTTGTGGCAATGTATAGAAGTAGCATATCATTTTTTGTTCAGCAATAACTTGGACAACATAGTTTGTAGCATGAAACAAGTTTGGTTTGTGGAGCAATTTATGCATATTGTATCAAAGATAAAGCATTGTGGCAAGGTTTTGAATCAAAGGAAAAAAGTCCAAGCAATACAAAGTTTAGGATTTGTAAACTTGCAAAAATGCCACTTTGTAATAACTTGAATTATTTGTAACATCTTGAACTATTTTGAATTGTAGTGACAAGGTGTCATGAAGCAATGAACTTAACTTAGAAAAATTTCTAAGTCTTGCAAAAATTGGATTTTTTATTTTCTTGATTTTTGATGATCAAATTTCATATTTTGGATGTCTTGATGAAATATGATTTTTGGGACTCAACTTTGGTCAAAAAGTCAAAGTTCAACTTTTTAGTGTACAATTGACTTTTCCCACCAGTTGACTGAATTTGTCTATCAATCCACTAATCTCAGGAGATGAATTGAAATATTCAATTAGGTCAAAATGACGCGCTCGGATCCTTGAGATCATGCTTCCAACCAATAAGCCAGGTATTAGGTCAAAAATCAAATTTCGGTCATTTTTCAGTCAAAACCCTAATTTTGCCCATTTTGCCCCTTTTGGTAATTTGAATGACTTTCTTGGAAAATTGTGATCCCAAACTTGAAACTTGACAAAAATAATCCTGAGGGTCCATAATGATTCATGAAAGTCATTCGAAACATTAGAAATCCAACTTCCTTTGTACAAATCCAAACCCAAATTTGAGGTATCAGTGTTGGGAAAATTGTTTGACCTAGTCGATACTTGCGCAAACTTGAGGCATTGAAAATCTTTATAGGAAATATCTTGAGAAATGAGAGGGAAAATTTTGGGGTACAATACATATCATGGAATAACGTGACCATTTCCCTCTGATAGGTTGCCCCTGCATTCTTAAGACCGAATGACATTACTTTATAGCAGAAAGTTCTGCAAGGTGTCATGAAGGTAGTCTTTTCCATGTCTTCGGGCGCCATTTTGATTTGATTATAGCACGAGAAACCGTCCATGAATTAGAATACTGAGGCTTGAGCTGTGTTATCCACTAGAATATCTATGTGGGGTAACGGGAAATCTTCCTTGGGGCTTACTCTGTTTAGGTCCCGATAATCCACACACATGCGTACTTTGCCATCCTTCTTGGGTACTGGTACAATGTTATCTATCCAGGGTGGATAATCTACCACTGCTAGGAACCCTGTGTCAAACTGTGTGAGAACCTCTTCTCTGATTTTGTTGGATATATCTGGGCGAGTTCTTCTGAGTTTTTGTCTGACTGGGGCATACCCTTCTTTGAGAGGTAGTTTATGCACCACGATGTCTATATCCAACCATGGCATGTCCCTGTAGGACCAAGAAAATATATCCACATACTCATGTAATAACTTGATCAGCCTGTCTTTGACGCTCTGCTCCAACATTTCCCCTAGCTTGATTTCTTTTGAATCTTCCTATGTGCCCAGGTTGATGGTCTCAATAGCCTCTTGATATGGTTGTATGCTGTCAGCCTTTTGCTCTATGTCCCTTGCCATTTCCTCGGAGAGTTCAAGATCTTCGTCATCTTCCTCTTCGGTTTGGTTGATAGGAGCGTCAAAATCATATCAGGTTGTAGCAGTAACGTTATCGGTAATTTTGGGCATGGATCTGCACATTTATCATGTTTTGGTGATTATTTTAGTGCCTGGGAATTTGAAAATGCGTATGCAGAGAAAGTATTTCCATTTTTAAATTTAATAGATAAATGCAAAAGAAAGACAAGGATCTTAATTAAAAACAAAATATAACTTTTATTAATTATAAATATCGTCTGGAACAAGAACAGGGAAAACCCTTACAAGCAACCCATATGCCTCGGGTTTGACATAGTTTTTTTCTAAAAACAAGAAACATTACTTAGGAAAGAAAAATATCTCAGGAATCTCCACAGCAGTCCATCCTTTGAGTTCTTCTCCTGGGGCGCCCTCTGTGATGAAGTCATTTTCCCTTTTGGTATTGATTTTTCTTGATATCATCGCCACATGTCCGCCATGCTCTGTTCCTTTGCTGACAAAAATCTCTTGGATCGGGGGGAAACGTGCTTTGCCTTTTAGAGTAGCTTTCGACGATTCATAGCCCAAACAAAAGTGATTCTTCTTCTCAGGAATTCCTGGGAGCTTTCCCCAGCGTTTCGAGGTATCACATCCCATTGTCGTTTGCAGATCTCTCCATGATGTCACTTTAGTCCTGTCACCCTTCTCGACTGGTAATGTCACCATTGAAGCAATTTCCAAGGGTTAGAACGGGGTAGCTATGTAGTCTTCGTCAGCACTGATATATCTGTACGATTCAATGTGGCTTACGAAGATGTATTCCTCCCCGTCAATTATGATTAACTTCCCTTCCACTAGGAACTTTAACTTTTGATGTAGGGTCGAGGTGACTACCCCTGCGGCATGGATCCAAGGTCTCCCGAGTAAGTAAGTGTATGCTGGTTCGATATCCATGACCTGGAAAGTGATATTGAATATATGCAGCCCAATATTAACTGGAAGGTCCACCTCTCCTAACACCGAGCTTCGAGAATCGTCAAATGCCTTTACTATCGTAGAACTTGGTCTCATTACCACATCATCTATTGTTAACTTTATGAGACTTGACTTTGGAAACACATTAAGAGCGGAACCGGTGTCAGTAAGAACCCTGGACAAATGGGTAGTACCTATTTGCATGGTAATATGGAGTGCCTTGTTATGAGCTCAGCCCTGTGACGGTAGTTCGCCGTTGCTGAAACCCAGGTAGGATCCGGACGTTAGATTTGCTACGACATTGTCAAATTGATTCATTGAAATTTCCTTTGCGACATGATCTGAACTTAACACCTTCATCAAAGAATCCCGGTGTGCTTCAGAGTTGATGAGTAGTGAGAGTATGGAGATTTTTGCTGGAGTTTGGTGAAGCTGATCCACCACTCTGTAGTCACTTTTTTTTTTCTTCAGAAACTCTTCTGCCTCTTGATCGGTAAAGTCTTTGCTTGGAGGTTCTGTTTCTTAATTTGTATCAACCATTGCTTTTCCCTTGTCCTTCGTCGAAATCACATCCGTCTTTTTCGATAATTCAGCTCCAAAAATTCGACCACTTCGGGTCATACCCCCTGTCCCTTCTATGTTTGAAATTGCAGGTCCCTGACTTGGTGATGGCCAACTTTCTTGCTTCACTATGTTGATGTAAACTGATGAGTCATAACTCCATGGTACTGCCTTGTTATTTTCCTAAGGGATAAGTGACGGTCCCTTAATTACCATCGTGGCTTTTGGAGTGGCGGGTATTAAGAGAGCCTTCTTAGGTGCTCTTCTTATAATCTCTGTTGGTTCTTCCCACGGGATGACTAGAGTTTTCTTGATAAGATTTGGGCCTTAGTAGGGGATTACCAGTGGCTTCTTTCCTCCAATTGTGGCTACATATTTTTATTCAGGGTACAGTCCGAATTGGACTATCCCCTGATCTACTAGCTTTTGCAGAGTTATTTTAAAAGCTTCATTATGCTCTAACAAGAGTCCACATTCAAACAAATATTCTTTCAACAAGTTGATAGGGTTTTTTTCCTTTATGGTTGCCCAAAAGTCAGTGACCAGCTCAATTGCGTTTATTATTGGCCCATCGTGCATAGGCATAGGGTTTGATTTGATGTTAGGCTTCTCAAAGGTGATGTCTTGAGATTATAATAAATCTTGAACCTTATGCTTGAATGCCCAACCTTTTTCTATGGCGTGCCCCGTAGAAATAGAATGGTACTCGCATCTAGCGTCGACATTGTATCTTTGTGGGAGCGGCCCGACTGGAGGATCTAGAGGCTTGATTTCCACCAAGGATGCCTTAACCAAGTATTGTCATAGCTGGCTAGGTAGCATGGGAAGTGGATCAAAAATTTTGGGTGGCCTTTTAAATTTGTCTTGCCTTTGTCCTTATGGGATCACCAATGGTTGTGATGTCCTTGGTTGTGAGGCCACAACATTGACTTCTCCCTCTTTTCTCCTTGGGAAGTTTAAAGCCAGTCTTTTTAAATTGTAGGGAGCATTTGATGACCCCTCTGATATCTTCCCACTCTTTAACCCAGTTTCGATTCTTTCGCCAATAGTCACTAGGTCTGAGAATCCCGACGAGACACTTCCAACCATTTTCTCGTAATAAAGCCCTTGCAAGGTTCCCATGAACATGTCTACTAGTTCTTTTTCCATCAGTGGTGGTTGCACACGGGATTCCATCTCCCTCCATCTTTGGGCATGTTCTTTGAAGGACTCTTCCTTCTTTTGGGACAGATTTTGGAGTTGCATGCGGGTAGGCGCCATGTCCATGTTATATTTATAATGCTTCAAGAAAGCATTAGCAAGATCTGCCCAGGTTTGAATATGTGTTCGCTCCAATTGCATGTATCAGTCTAAAGATGCTCCACTCAGGTTGTCTTGAAAATAGTGGATCATTAGCTTCTGATCACGGGCATGGACATGCATCTTCCTGTAATACATATGAAGATGATTCCTTAGATAAGTGAGCCCTTTGTATTTTCCAAAGTCGGGTACTTTGAATTTTTGCGGAATCACCACATCAGGGACTAGACCCATTTCGAGAGCGTCTACTTCGAAAGCATCAAAACCCTCCATAGCTTTTAACCTTTCCTCCAGGGCTTTATACTGATTCACTACAAGTATTAATTTGCAGTCACTCATCCACAGATTGTTCTCCTGACTGGCTTCAGGTATTAATCTTTAACCTGAGAAAGAAAGATAATTTTTCTGGCTTGTTACGGGTATTAATATTCAATCTCCTTATGTAGATAGTTTTCCTGGCTTGTTACAGGTATTAACCTACAATCGGTCATCCACAGATAGTTTTCCTGGCTTGTTACAGATATTAATCTGGAACTTGAAAATTGTTGATCGCTGAGATAGTTGTCCTGGCTGGCTTCAGGTCTTAATCTCTGACCTGAGAAAGAAAGATAGTTTTCCTGGATTTTTACAAGTATTAATCTTGAATCTCCTTATGTAGATAGTTTTCCTGGCTTGTTACAGGTATTAACCTACAATCGATCATCCACAGATAGTTCTCTTGGCTTGTTACAGGTATTAATCTAGAACTTGATAATTATCGATCGCTGAGATAGTTGTCCTGGCTTGTTTCAGGTATTAATCTCTGACCTGAGAAAGAAAGATAGTTTTCTTGGCTTGTTGCAGGTATTAATCTTCAATCTCCTCATGTGGATAGTTCTCCTGGCTTGTTACAAGTATTAATCTGCAGTCGGTCGTCCACAGATAGTTCTCTTGGCTTGTTACAGGTATTAATCTAGGACTTTGCAACATTGGTCATTGAGATAGTTTCCCGTATGGTTTCGGAAATTAATCTGTGGCCTACTGTATTTGTTGGTAAAACTGTCTTGCTTTGGGAGTTCATACCTCTTGGTCGTATACATAGTTTCCCCATCTGGTTTCGGGCATTAATCTTTGACTTGTTGTATAGGTTGACAGTGCTTGCCTTTCCGTGAACTCAACCTGGAAAGGTAAAGTTAGTTTCATGTGATGTCATGATGTATGAATTGCATGATGCTCTCAAAATAAACGAGATTGTGATATACGCGTTCGTGATGCATATGCTATGATATTTGTAAAATGATGTATGAATGTAATGTATGAACATGTCAGTCATTCCATTGATGTATTGTTGAATTAGGGAAAATAAATCCCTGACTGTTGCTGGAGGGAAGAATATAGGTCTTAATATTTTTGTTTGAAGTTAAACCACTGGGAGCTGAACTTCCGTTGTCAAAGAAATAAACTCTGTTGGGGAAGCTAAACTCCGTGAACTGCTTGGGGATTTTGTTGAAATCTTGTTGGGGAATCCTGAGAAACTTGGTGACTTCACTGGGGATCTCTCGGTGGAGCAGTAATTTGGAGATTCTCGCTCCGCCGAGGATATGAGAACCTAACATCATTAAGCTACATACTGAGAATATGACGGTGACTTTGTAGCAGGATGCCCCTACCTCTGTACCTGTTGGAGAAGGTATCTGCTGGGGAAAACATTTGCGAGGATTTTGTGGATGGCCCTTAGATATTGTCCCGACTCTTGGAATCCTTGGTGAATACGAATCAGAGTGGTCAGCACTCTACTGATAGACAAGTGACGAGATGATGGGACATGGTCCTACGCTTTGATCCCTAACTTTTTCTTGGACTGTCTTTTCAGATTTTCAATCCATCGGGATACCGTTTTTTGCCCAAGCCTCCTTTTCAGGTTTTCGACTTGCCGGGTGTATAAATTTTTTCATATGTTTATCCCTAATTTTTCCCCGAACCCTTTTGGTTTGTTGGGATGCCCTTATTTTTGCCTAGGCCAATCAACCTAGCGAGTCTTTGTTCATGCGTAGTATTTCCCGACTATGTCCATGTTCACCGGGTACGGAGAATTGTCACGGTCCATAGTAGTAAGTGTTGCCACACTCCCAAAAGATGTTTGTTTGATTGTACAAGCTGGAATTTATGTCTAATGGCTCAAGTGATTCAGATGGAGATCTGCCCATGGCTATTTGGCATTTTTGAGAGATTCCTTGAACCTTGACTTGACTGCCCCAGATCAGCTGGACACCATGCTATGCCATTTGATTATGAAAGGCCTATCACTGGAATGTCTTTCCATCTGAGGTGATTTTGTCCACTAAGAGGATTTCTTTTCATCGAATATCCGTCGTGCGAATTTATCTGCTGTTGAACAAATAGTCATATGAAAACAATGGTATTTTAAGAATGTAAAGCTTTTGTAAGAGTGTGATATCAACTCAGGATTTATAGTGAACCCTACAAGAGTCAGGATACCTTTTGTAATAGTATGCTTTCGAACTAACCCATGCTTCAACTAGGACTTTTAAGGGTTATAACGTGGCCTAGTTCACGGTTCAAGAAACAAAGGATAAAGGCTCAAATTTTATTTGTACCCAGCCCGTTCTTCATGATGTTATTCAATCCTATGCTCAACATTTGTGCCTTTAGATCCCAATTGAGTTTATAGATAATAGATTATACTTTAATCCTTCAACGAGTAAAAATTTAGTTTTAGAGGGAAGAGAACCATTACCTATTGTTCCTGAGCTTATGATCCTTCATTTTTTATCTCCTCGGAAACCTATGACGCCTCCATGCTTAAGATCCAGGCTTATGAACATATGCCTTTTTCCTTTCATGTGTCGCGAGCAGCCATAGTCCAGGTACCAAGATTGGTGTTTTAACTGTGTTGCTAAGGATGTCTCTTTGCAGAAAATTTCTTCTGCTTCAGAATCAGCTTCATCTTCTAGACATATTACATCGAATGTTCCAACATGATCCATCAACACCACATTAGCATGTTCTCCTCTTGAGTCTGAGATATCTCATCTTGATGTTTTCCTTCAAAAGCTTAAGGCACTCCATCTTGTAGTGTCTTGGCTCGTTGCACTCATAACAAGTGACTCTGTTGCCATCGTACTTCCTTTGACAAGAAGTTGATTTGAAGCAACCTCCAGTCCCTCTTGAACTTCTGAAATTGTTGCTTTGACTTTTCTTCCAGAGACAGGTAACCCTTCTAGGCAGCAGAGATAACTCATTTTGTTCATCATCAAGATCTTCTTCTAAATCCTTTATGTCTTCTACTTGAAGAGCTTTGGACTTCTCATATTTCTTGATGGACTTGAGCGCAAAAGGTTTTATCTTTTTCTGTGGTTCAGCTTGCTCTAACTCAATCTCATGACTTCTTAAAGAACTTATCAGTTCTTTTAGAGAAGTGTTATTCAGATCCTTTGCAAGCTTAAGAGTAGTTACCATAGGCCTCCATTTAGATGACAAGCATTTGATAATCTTCTTCACATGACCTGTCGTTGAATAGACTTTGTTGAGAACTCTCAGTCCTGCAACCAAGGTTTGAAATATTAAGAATATAAATTCAACACTTTCATCATCCTCCATCTTTAAGGCTTCATACTTTTGAATCAAGGCCAACACCTTGGTTTCTTTGACTTGATCATTTCCTTCATGAGTCATTTTAAGAGAGTCAAATATAGACTTAGCAGAGTCTTTATTAGTGACCTTTTCATACTCAATGTGAGAAATCGCATTAAGCAAGATTATTCTTGCTTTATGATGATTCTTATAATCTTTCTTTTACTGATCAGTCATAGCTCTTCTAGCTATCTCTTTTCTAGTAGCATATGCGGGAGGTACATAGCCATCAACTACAATATCCCAAAGATCAACATCATGGTCTAGAAAGAAGATTTCTAGTCTATCTTTCTAGTATTCAAACTTTTCACCATCAAAGATGGGAGGTTTTAAATTGTAGCTTTTATGGTTTGAATATGAAGAAGAATTAGTTGGTGTGGGTTCAACCATTGTGTTTCTTCAAAGAAAAATTTGTCTGAATATTTATCTGACATGGTTAAGTGTTTGATAATTATCAATACCAGAACTGGAGCTCTGATGCCAATTGAAGGTGTGATAAACATAAGAAAGGGGGGTTTGAATTGGGTTTCACCAAAATAGCTTTAAATCTTTTTCGTTGATGAAAGACCAAGTTAACTTAGAACATAAAATAAATGAACACAATTATTTTTATCAGGGTTCACTATTAACTAAGTTACTCCAGCCACCCATCAAGGTGACTTCTCCTTCAACAAGGACTTAATCCACTATAACCAAATCGATTACAACTAACCCACAATAACTCTGATCAACCTTATTGGCACCCCAAATAAGTCAATTAATCCTTATTGCAAATCTACTCAAATCGTAACAAGAGTCTTCTTGAGATCTGACCTTCTCTTGGTCACTCAAGGAATCAATCAACAACAGTTGAATACTTTCAGTGTATTATAATTTGCTTCTTTTAAGTAAATTACACAGACGTTTCAGTACAAAGAAAAAAACCTACGTGTTTTACAGGAAGATACGAGCAACAACTCCCTACCTATTTATAAAACTATATGCAGATTTCTCTAAAGAGTTGCGCAACACTTTGGTGTACCTTTGTTGAGCTTGATTTAATCCGATAGATTTTTAGTTGTATTTGTACCTTTTGTTGACCATCACATGTTAACCATTTTGAACTTCCTTCTTATCTTCAGAGGCTTCAGATAATTTGAATGTTTAAAGCTTGTTGAAGAAGAATCACTCTTAAGTCTTAGAACCTAAGTCTTGGAGTCTTCAGAACTTGTCCCATCAGAACCTTGTCTTCAGAGTCTTCAACATTCGGTCGTAAGAACTTTTTTTCTTCAGATCATCAGAACTTGTTCAGCAGATCCTCGTCTTCATAATCTTCAGAACTTGGAAAACATAGAAGCAAAGCTTTAGAAGGCCTCCAAATCTTAACCGCAAAGTCACGATCAGAACCACTTATACTAATGTTCCTAAGAATTATTACATAAGACGAATTCCAGAATCTTGACTTTAACTGTAACATGTAACTAAATGTTTTCTTCAATTAGTGTTTATGTTTAGAACCTGATGACGTCACACGCCTTGATACCAGATTTAGAACACTATAGCAGTAGCTATACACTAGAACAAAACCATTAGAGTATACAATTGTTCTTTATGATATCATGTAAAGTTATCATCAAAATCTTAAGGCCAAATGTAGAAACACTTCTTGTTCTTACACTAAGGAGACTGAAAAATTGACGTTTATCACACCCTGGGGAACATTCTACTATAGAGTGATTCCCTTCGGGTTAAAGAACACTGGTTCAATGTATCAGAGGGTGATGACCACCCTATTCCATGACATGATGCAAAAATAAATCGAAGTCTATGTGGATGATATAATTACGAAATCTAAGACTGAAGAAGGTCATATGGAATATTTGTTGAAGTTATTTAGTGTTTGAGGAAGTATCGTCTCCATTTGAATTTGAACAGGTGTACTTTTGGTGTCGGTTCTGGGAAGCTTTTTGGTTTCATTGTTAGACAGAAAGGAATCAAAGTCTATCATGATAAAGCCATGGCTATTCAGGAAAGTTATCCCCAAGGAAAGAAAAACAAGTAAGATGTTTCCTCTGATGTTTGAATTACATTTCCAAGTTTATTTCCCATATGACTGCTACGTGTGAGCCGATCTTCAAGTTGCTGAAGAAAGATCAGGGTTGTGCATGGACTAAGGATTTCGAGAAAGTTTTTGACAACATCAAAGAGTATCTTTTGAGTCTCATGTTATACTATCTCTTATTGAAGAAAGACCTTTGATCATGTATCTAACTGTGTTGGATAATTCCATGGTGTAATACAGTGGGAGAACTGACTTTTGGGTTTTGCGTTTTATCACAAATGTTGCGGATAGCAAGAGTCGCCACCGACTTTTCTTTTATCTAATAAAATAAAGGTTGAAAAGAACAGGAAAGACCTTTAGAGAACTTTCTGAATAAGGGGGGTAGGTTATGAAAAGGAAAGGTGTTAGCACCCTTTTCATCTGTAGTTATCTACAGGCTATTAATCGTTAGCTCACTTTGAAAATGCTTTATGTATGTTTGCAAATATTTTTAAAATGTACCTAAGTACGACAATTTTGTAATGATTCTCGTATCGTTGAGAATTTATACAAAATGTTTGTTTTTAAAAATATTTATTGGATGAAAGTGTTTATTTTGGAAAGTGTGAGGTGTGTGAAAATTGTTTTAGTTTGTGAGCAAGAAATTACAAGCGATCTACCTACTCAAAAAGTATTTGTTATTTTCCTCCTCCTTTAGGAAGTGCTATCCTACCATTAGTTAGTAGGAAACCCTATCGTTGGATGTGAGGGACAGGCGTGGGTCATCGTACAGTCATAGAAGGCAACTTGTAGGACACTTTAGCAATTTTTGTAAGGGACTAAGATTGTTTACCGAAGGCAGCATTGAAGGGTTATCGAGGGACTACGATCTTTTTTAATCGAGGGTCTTTTCTAAAGCGTTTCACGCTCAAGGGACATGATTGTTTTATCCGAAGGCAACAAGTGAGGGTCACCCTAGAGGTGTGCATGTGCGAAGTGTTTGGTTTCAGTTACTTTTGTCTTGGAATTAGGTTTTCTAATGTTTGCTTTTAGTCTTGTCATACAATCCTATTAAACTAACAGTAATAAGGAAATCAGTAAATTGTGGAAATTAAATGTCCTACACTATTATAACGCTTCGGGAGTGGGGGTACAAATTTATGAATGTGGATGAAAAAGTAAAGTAAATCCTAGTTAAAGCTATTACAGACCATTGAGAAGTTACAATAATGGAAAATATTAATGCTAAAGATAAAATGCGCGAGATGGTGAAAAGGGAAAAAATTTAAAACTTAAAAAATTCTAATTTTTTTTTGGTGTTTTATTTAGAAAAATATTTTTATAGTGTAAAAATAATAAACCCTAATCCTAATTAATTTAAAAATTAACTAATAAAATAAAACGATGTAATTAAATTATGAAAATTTAATTAATTTTAAAAAAACCTAAATCTAATTGATTTTAATTTTTTAAAATTTAGAAAAGAATTTGATTGTTAAAAACCCTAAACAAACTAGATTAATTATTTCAATTAATTTAATTAAAAAATAAAAATTAATTTAATTGATTTAATTAGAAAAAGATTAAGTTAATTTGATTTTAAAAAAGTTAATTTGATTTAATTAATTAAAAAAATTTAATTATATTAAAAAAAGAATTTGAAACAAAATAACAAAAAAGAAAAAGATGGGCCTGAGTGAGTAATTTTGGGGGATTTGAAGAGAGCAATTTACTAGGCCCAACACTGCAAGCCCATCATGCCTGCGTGTGCTCCCATGTGGCTGATTCCTGGAGGTGCATCGTGGGGAAGCCATTATGGGCGTAGGATGAAGATGAACATGATCTGATGGTTGAGAGAACAAGGGTGCATGGTATGCACATGTTCACTGATTGCATTGGACCTGAAAGAAAAAATATGAAAAAAAAACAAAAGGGTACCACTGGGGCTCAAACCCAGGTCCCTATAGTAACACGCGCACTTGTTTTACCATTGGGGTGGCTGTTTCATCCGATTATGAAATGCCCCCAGTAAATATATTATAAACTTGTTTCAAGAAATGGAATTCCTACTTCTTCTTCCTCGCGCCACGCAAGAACAACAACATTTTTTGAATTTCAAAAAGCTTCATTTCTCAACCTTTTTGAAAAGTTTAAACACCAAACTTGCTTGAAATTTGAACACGAATTCAGCCATGCCACTTATTTTTACTAACACTCAAAGATTATCAAGAATTTCTATTGGTACCAAAAATGAACCCTAACTGGTTAGAGGCAAAATTCTCAACACACAGCCAACATAAATGATAACTAAGGACATGGTTAGTTTCAGGGAAATCATATCTACATTTTATCTTTTGAAATTGAAAGCAAATGATGCGTGTATATGGATATCACAGTTTGAGTTTTTTACCTCTTTGGAGAAAAGTTCAAATCTCCTTCTAGTTGTTCCATGTGCAATGTGATGATCTTAAAAGCTTGCTGGAACTTCACTGAAACTATTCCAATCCTTACTTTGCTTTAAAATGATCCAATCAAGTCAATATGCAGGCGACTGTTTTTTGAGTGAGAGGGTGAGAATGGCACAGTATCAATTTGGATTTTATGGTTTGGATAAACTCTAAATGAGTTCTAGAAACTTTGTAAATGATAAAAATGGAAAACGCACGAGTAGAATAAGAAATGGGAGTTGGAAGCTTCAAATGTGCAATAATGTTTTTTTTAGCAAATTATGGTTTGGGAGAGTTTGAGAGGGTTTGAGGGCTTGTCAATTAGTGTTTTTCCTTGCAAATGGCCTCTCTATTTATAGGCAAGAGGTTTGGGAGGTTGAAACAACCAGATTTTTAAGATAGCAAGTTATGGTTTGGTTGGATTGCAAGTGAAGATGCATGAGAGTTATGGTTCCAATGTGAGCATGGCCTGATTTTAGGGGTTCTTTGTAGGTTATAGATGGTTGCTTCTTGGTGCTGAGATGTTTTGAAGTTAGAAGCAACAAAGTATGGGCTCAAGGAGTGGACTTTTGTGATTAAAGAAACTTTATCAAAATGGCAATGTTAACTTTGTGCCAAAAATGGAATGATGCATTGGACAAAGCTTTTAATCCTTGGATCATGGCTCAAAAGTGTGTGTAATCTTCTGATTATGGATAGATTTAGGAGCTTAGAGGCTTGCAAAGTGAGATTGTGCAGCATGGTTATGAGATTTTGCCATAAGGTTTTCACAAAAATAACCTAAAATTCAAGTTTGTCATGCCATCTTCATCTCTTCGAAACTTCTAGCTCAAGTATGATAATTTTGTGTTTTGGACATTTTGGAAAGCTTGAATCAAGATATAAAACTTTTATGTTTACCATTTTGGCTAAAACAAATGGGAACATTGTAAAAATTGGCCAAGAAGTTGAGATGAAAAACTGACCAAAACTTGTTGAAAATTTTTCTAAGTGTTGGATCAAAATAATCAGAACTTCATGGGCCCATATCTCTAAATTTAAGCACTTTTTGAAGATCAACCCTCATTAATAAAGTTGTAGAATTCATCAATCCCTATAAATTTCATGTTGAAAGTTTTCTTTAAATCAACTTGGATCTTAGTGAAAAATGACCGTGAAGTAGTGACTTTGTTAAGAACAAAACACTTAGAATTTTTTCTAAGTGTTGGAAAATTTTCCAACTTTTGACTTTGTTGACTTTTTTTATTCTTGATGATCAAGTTTGATAGTTTTGAATATCTTGATGATTCTTGATTTTTGAATTCCAATGCTGACCAAAAAGTCAAAGTTTGACTTTTGTGTGACTGTTGACTTTTCATCAATTGATTCAATTCCTCAACTATCAATCACTTGTATCTTTGGAAATGTCTTGAGCCATGTAATTTGGTTAAGATTTTGTGTTTGAGCTCTTGAGATCATGCTTCAAGCCATGAGGTCATGCACTAGGACAAAAGTCAATGATCAGCCATCTTCAATCAAAACCCTAATTTGGCAATTTTTGACCTTTGATGATTTGAGGGATTTCCTTGAGGAATCATTATCAACCCTTGATCAAATGATGAATATCACCTCAAATTGTTGATGTTGACAAAAAATCATGAAGTTTGACTATATGTTGACCTCCGTTGACTTTTTTTACTCAATACAATGGATTTTCAATCATCTGAGCCATTGACTGAGCAAACATGTGATGCAAGACTTGAAACTTGACATAAGCATTATTGTGGACCTATTATGAACCAATTTGAGACCCTTGCAACCCGATCTTCCTTGAGAAGCACAAAACCCTAGTTGTAGACCCTTGCTTAGGAGGTGGTTTTAACCAGTCAACTCTTGAGTAGTTTTGAGAAAATAGGGACCTCATGAGAATGTCTTGATGAAAATGGGAGGGAAAATTTTGGGGTACAACAACTTCCCTTGTTCAATCTTCTTAAACCTGAAGATTTAGATTGGCATGTCCGCCATTCATGATTTGAAGGTAGAAGAAGATTGAACACTTAAGTGCCCAGAAATTTACACTTGCCGTTGCACAAAGTAACACTATGGGTTGATTATACCGGGAATGAGCTTAAAGATGCCATTTGGAGAGGTCACAGTGAGTCATCGAAGATGGGCTTACAGATTCCATCCAAAGTAATTGTTGATAGAGATTAAACTAAGTCTATGTTCGGCTTCAACTGGAAGAAGTATCATAATAAATCTATGCCTGATTTAATTTGAGCCAGAAAATGTCTACTGGAAGAAGTATCAGAATAAATCTATGGTCGATTTAATCTGATCCAGAAAGTGTCTACTGGAAGAAGTATCAGAATAAATCTATGGTCGATTTAATCTGAGCCAGCAAATGTTTGCGTCCGTCTTTAACTGGGAGAAATATCAGAATAAATCTATGGTCGATTTTATCTGAGTCAAAAAATGTCTACTGGAAGAAGTATCAGAATAAATCTATGCTTGATTTAATCTGAGCCAGAAGATATATGTGTTCGTCTTTAACTGGGAGAAGTATCAGAATAAATCTATGGTTGATTTAATCTGAGCCAGAAAAGGTCTACTTGAAGAAGTATCAGAATAAATCTATGGTTGATTTAATCGAAGCCATAAAATGTCTACTGGAAGAAGTATCAGAATAAATCCATGGTCGATTTAATCTAAGCCAGAAGATGTCTGCGTCCGTCTTTAACTGGGAGAAATATCAGAATAAATCTATGGTCAATTTAATCTGAGTCAGAAAATGGTATACTGGAAGAAGTATCAGAATAAATCTACGCTTGATTTAATCTGAGCCAAAAGATATTTATGCCTGTATTTAACTGGAAGAAGTATCATAATAAATCTACACTCGATTTAATTTGAGCCAGAATAGGTCTTTTTGTCTTTAACTGGGAGAAGTACCAGAATAAATCTATGCTTGATTTAATCTGAGCTAGAAGAGGTCTTTTTGTCTTTAACTGGAAGAAGTATCAGAATAAATCTACACCCGGTTTAATCTGAGCCAGAAGAGGTCCTTTTGTATTTAACTAGAAGAATTATCTGAATAAATCTATGCTCGATTTAATTTGTTCCAGAAAAGGTCTACTGGAAGAAGTATCAAAATAAATCTACGCTTGATTTAATCTGAGCATGATGATGTTTATGCATGTCTTTAATTGGAAGAAGTATCAGAATAAAGCTACACTCGATTTAATCTGAGACAGAAGAGGTCTTTTTGTCTTTAACTGGGAGAAATATCAGAATAAATCTATGGTCGATTTAATCTGAGCCAGAAAATATCTACTGGAAGAAGTATCAGAATAAATCTATGGTCGATTTAATCTGAGCCAGAAAGTGTCTAATGGAAGAAGTATCAGAATAAATCTACGCCTGATTTAATCTGAGCCAAAAGATGTCTATTTGAGAGTGACCCTTTGAGGAAATTGCTTAAATAGCCCTTTGTCATATGTAGCCTTGGAGAAGACTGTCGGGTCATATAAGTAGTTGATGATGTTTGTCTGTTTATTGATCTTTCCTGAAAAGGTAAAAAGTTAGCTGTATGTAAGGTCATGATGTATGAAATGCATTGCGTAATGATGTTCTCAAAATAAATGAGACTGTGCTATATGCATTTCGTATGCATATGCTATGATATTGGTAAATGATGTATGAATGTGAAATGTTAATTGAAGTGTATCAATAGTTCCGTATGATATCTTGTTGGGGAAAAGGAATCCATCACTAGTGCTGGGGATGAAGAACATGTGTAATCTTCAACCTTGTCTAGAATGCTTATGCTGGGGATTCCTGCTTGCTGTTTGAGGAAATTCTGCTGAAGAATGTTGACTTCTGTTTGGGGATAAGAATTTAGGAACATTCATTGCTCTACTGGGGAGTTTAATTCTTATATAACTTGACTGGGGATGAAAGAGATGGATAACCTTCTGACTCGTCTGGGGAGTTTAATTCTTATATACCATGACTGGGGATAAAAGAGATAGATAACCTTCTGACTCGTCTGGGGAGTTTAATTCTTATACACCCTGACTGGGGATAAAAGAGATGGATAACCTTCCGACTTGTTTGGGGAATTTAATTCTTATATACCCTGACTGAGGATAAAAGAGATGGATAACCTTCTGAGTCGTCTAGGGAGCATAAAGTTGACTGATATCTAGTCTGATTCCAGGTTTCATAGCAAATCTCTGGGGATAGTGACGACTTCACTGGGGAGAGGAATTTTTCCGGTGATTCGTAGCCGTCTGAGGAATAGACTCAAGCTGGGTGGGACTATAATATGTTAGGGAAATAAACGATGCAGATGGAGAAATACTCTACCAAGGAAACAAGCTCTACTGGAAAGAAGAAATCTTCAGGGGGTTTTATAGTCTTGGAGGAATAAACTCGGCTGGAGAAGAGAACTTCCATTAACTGTACTGATTGGAACTCTGTAGGTGGGTGATATTTTCGGGAAAAAGATCATATTATTTTATCCACTAGAGCGATTTGTCGGGGAAATTGTGGGGAATGTATCTTCACTGAAGATGAATTTGTGAAGATTACTCTGTGTGGACAATCTCATAGAAGTGGCTCTGTGGGGATTCATGGACAGCTTGAACGTCATCCCAACTCCTAAAGTCTTGAGTAAATGCTTGTTCATGTTCTTATGCATATATTTGTTAACAGTTAATCGTGTTCATATGCATATTTCATTCAATTTTAGTCATTGGACATTTTTGCAAACAAAACAGAAAAAAAAAAGTTTGAATTTTAGGGTGTATTTGTATTGATAGTTTGCCCATAAGCAGTCGATTTTGTACGCAGAGACATAAATCCTAGTAAGAGGAAATTGTCATGAAATGAAAAGAGTACAAAGAAAAAACAAAACATATAGTTGTGTGGAAATGATCTCGTTGGATTCCAACTCCGCTATTTCCCTTATGTCTTCGAACATCGCATCCCTTGCTATCGGAAGAAGTTGACTAAACTGATATGTACCATTTGAACTTTTGACTTTGATAATAAAGCTTGTAGTAAGTGATCCAATGGGACATAGTTGTACACTCTTAATCCCTAACTTTTTCCTGGATCACCCTTTCGGGTTTTCAGTCCACCAGGATACCCTTTCTTTCCCAAGCCGCCTTTTCAGGTTTTCGACTTGTCGGGTGTACAATCTTTTATATATATCCTTAATTTTTGCCCTAACCCTTTTGGTTCGCCGGGATGCCCTTATTTTTTCCGAGGCCAGTCAACCTAATAGGTCATTTACATGCGTAATATCTTTTAAGTATGTCCATGTTCATAGGGTGTGGGAAATCTTCATCGTATATGGTGGTTAATATCACAGCACCTCCCGATAATGCTTTCTTGACAAAAAATGTCCCTTCATAGGTGGGAGTCCATTTGCCCCTTGGATCACCTTGCGGTAGAATGATGCGCTTTATTACCAAGTCACCAGTCTGATATACCTGATGCTTGATTTTCTTGTTAAATGCCTTGATCATACGTTTCTGATACATCTGACCATGACAGACAGCCGCATGCGTCTTTTCGTCAATCAGATTAAATTGGTCTAGCTTGGTCTGAATCCACTCGTCTTCGTCTAAGTCTTCATCTTTCATAATCCTCAGAGAAGGAATCTGAACTTCGAAAGGTAGCACAACTTCCATACCATAGACCAGAGAGAATGGGGTTGCCCCAGTTGATGTTCATGCTGAAGTGCGATAGCCAAGAGAAAATGGTAACATCTTGTACCAGTCTTTGTAAGTCATAACCATCTTCTGTATTATCTTCTTAATATTCTTGTTGGCGGATTCCACTATGCCATTCATCTTTGGTCGATACAAAGAAGAGTTGTGGGGGTTGATCTTGAACTGCATGTAGAGTTCAGTGATCATAGTTTTGTTGAGGTTGGTACCATTTTCCATGATGATTCTCTCGGGGATGCCATACCGACATATAAGATAATGTTTTATGAACCGGGAGAATACATTTTTGGTAACAGAGGCGAATGAGGCTGCTTCAGCCCATTTTGTGAAGTAGTCAATGGCAATGAAAATGAAGCGATGTCCATTAGAAGCATTAGGATTGATTTCTCCAATCATATCAATGCCCCACATTGCGAATGGCCACAGAGGAACTGGAGGCACATAAACCTTATCAACATAGATCTGGAACTTATGACAAGTTCTCGAGTAGTGGTGATAGTCGGTTTCTATAGTCAACCAATAGTAACCTGCTCTCAAAGTCTTCTTAGCCATAGTATGTCCACTGGAGTGAGTACCGAAGATGCCTTCGTGCATATCTTCCATATTTTTCTCTGCTTCCTTCTTGTTCATACAATGAAGCAGAGTTAAATCATGATTACGCTTGTATAAAATTCCATTGCTCAAGAAGAATTAGCCGAGAACCTTCGTAGGAATTTCTAATCATTGATCGATGCCCCTTCAGGGTATTCATGAGCTTCAAGGTACTTTTTCACTTCATGAAACCAATGTTTTTCTTCTACTCCATCAGTGTCAATTTCATAGCAGTGTGCTGGTTTGTCGAATCTTTCAATGGTTATTTTGGGAGCCTCATTTTCCCATATGACCCTGAACATGGATGACATGGTAGCTAATGCATCGGCCAACCGATTCTCTTATCTTAGGATATGCTAAAAAGTAATCTCTTTGAAGTACGGAATCAAGGTTAGCATGTGTTCTCGATAAGGGATAAGATTCAAATGCTTTGTATCCCATTCTCCCTTGATTTGACTGATTACCAAGGCTAAATCCCCATATACGCTTAGGAATTTGATTCTCAGGTCATTAGCAGCTTTAATTTCCAAGATACATGCTTCATATTCAGCCATATTATTGGTGCAATCAAAGCAAAGTCTGGCAGTGAAGGGTGTATGACAACCCTGAGGAGAGATAATTACAACACCAATTTTGTTTCCAAGTGCGTTAGAAGCTCCATCAAAGACCATAATCCATCGGGATCCTGACTTAGGTCCTTCATACGGTCCAGGTTTTTTACAATCTGTAATTGGCATGATGTTCTCATCCTGGAATTCAAAGTTCATAAATTGGTAACCGTCTACAGCTTGATGCGCCAAATGATCTACCAACACACTTCCTTTGGTTGCCTTTTGAGCAGTGTACTGAATGTCGTATTCTGTTAGGACCATTTGCCATCGGGTTATTCTTCCAGAGAGAGTTGGCTTCTCGAATATGTACTTGATGGGATCCATTTTAGAGATCAATAAAGTAGTATGGGTCAACATATACTATCTTAGTCGGTGAGCATCCCATGCCCAAATGCAGCAAGTTTTCTCGAGCAGTGAATATCTTGTTTCACAGTCAGTAAAAAATTTGCTAAGGTAGTATATTGCATGCTCTTTTCGACCAAACTCGTCATGTTGCCCCAGTACACACCCCATTAAATTCTCTAGCACTGTTAGGTACATGATTAGAGGTCTTCCTTCAAATGGTGGCATCAGAATCATAGGTTCTTGTAAGTACTCCTGGATTTTATCAAAGGCTATTTGACAGTCGTCGTTCCATTTTACTACTTGATCTTTCTTCAGCAACTTGTAGATTGGCTCACAGGTAGCAGTCAAATGAGAAATGAATCGGGAAATGTAATTCAATCGTCCTAAGAAACCTCTAAATTCCTTCTCGGTGCAGGGAGTCGAGATTTCTTGAATAACTTTAACTTTTATGGGATCAACTTCAATACCTTTACCACTAACGACGAAACCTAGGAGTTTTCCAGACCTCACCCCAAAGGTGCATTTGTTCGGATTTAGCCTTAGTTTGTACTTCTTCAGCCTTTCAAATAACTTATGCAGATGATCAAGATGTTCTTCTTTAGTCTGTGATCTGGCTATCATATCGTCAACGTAAACTTCTATCTCGTGATGAATTATGTCGTGAAATAAGGCTACCATGGCCCACTGATAAGTTGCCCTGACGTTCTTCAACCCAAAAGGCATGACCTTGTAACAGAAAGTTCCCCACTGTGTGGTGAAGGTAGTTTTCTCCATGTCTTCAAGCGCCATTTTTATCTAATTATAACCCGAGAAACCATCCATGAAAGAGAATACCTTATGTTGAGCAGTGTTGTCGACTAGAACATCAATATATGGACGCAGGAAGTCATCTTTGGGGCTCTCCGTGTTCAGATCCCTGTAATCTACACACATATCTACCTTGCCATCTTTCTTTAGTACCAGAACAACATTAGCAACCCATTAAGGATATGACGTCACTGCTAGGAAACCTGCGTTGAATTGTTTCATAACCTCAGCCTTGATCTTCTCTGACATCTCGGGATGCATGCGACAAACCTTCTGCTTAATCGGAGAATATCCCTCTTTCATTGTTAGACGGTGAACCACAATACCAGTATCAAGCCCTGGCATGTCCTCGTATGACCAAGAAAATACCTCAACATAGTCGTGCAACATTTGAATCAATTTGTTCTTGACATTGTCCTCTAAGTTGGCGCCTATCTTGACCTCTTTTCTGTCTGTCTCGGTACCCAAATTTAACAATTTGATTGGCTCTTCATGTGGTTGGATAACCTTTTCTTCTTGTATTAAGAGTCTGGCAAGTTCTCCAGGTATTTCACAGTCTTCCTCACCTTCGTCCTCGACTTGGTAGATTGAATTTTCAAAGTTATAAGCGGCAATAGCGGAATCGTTATCAACGGGATCTAGAGTGGATGTGGATCTTCAGTATAGTGTGTGTGGGTGTGTCTAAGAACACATAGCTATTTGAAAGAGAAAATAAAGTGAAAGAAAGACAGAGAGAACAAAATTTGAATGCAAAAGGTCCAATGTTTTCATTAAATGAAAATATGACATATGAAATGACAACCCTTAACAAATGAACCATCGTGTGTTGCAAATGGTTTTTTAATTCAGAGTCACCACCCTTAATTTTTATCCTAAAGGAAGGAGTATAAAGGAATAACCCTAAAGTTTATAGATTATAGATTTGGACTCGGTTCTAGACGAGGGGAAGGTGTTAGGCACCCCTTATCTACCTTGTTCGCAAGGATACTAGGTTTAGAAGCGTAATTTTTAAGAAATAGGGTTTTAATTATTATATAGGGGAAAAGGTTTTGAATCTTAGTTAGGGTAACTCGCCACGATTTTTGATCATATGCCTACATATCCTCTTAGGAGGAATCAGAGTCCCAATTCGTAGTTCACAGTCAGTTGGTGTTTTTTATGGATTACGAAATATATTTTGAATTTCCCGTATACATGGTCTAAGAGTATGAATAGTGGAGTTTGTTAGACCAAATACGCAGTTAATTTAAATATATTCGTATTCCCTTTCCAAAAATTAATGCTGAATTAAATTTTTATGAAAAATAATTTGGTGTTCGTTTGAGTATTTTTTATACATAGAGCAAATGAGTCTAATATAGCCTCCTTATCACGTGGCCAGATATTGGCCACGTGTCGCTCCAAAATATAGTAATTTGGTAAATAGCGTAGGTTTTAATATTTTGATATAAAATATTAAATTAAATTATGTTGCAAAAATTATTCTTAAGCGCGTGATTAAAAGATATAATTTAATATAAATAAGCAATATTATATATTTTAACTAAGTCTAAAATAATTAATCATTTATAATAATAAATAATATATAATATTATATATATTAAAGTATAAATATAAATATATATAAATACAGAAAAATAAATAAATATATAAATGAAGTTATATAAAAATAAAATATAAAAAATTAATTTCGCAACGGGGTGTTAATTTTAGTTATGAAGTAAAATTAGAGGGTGCAAATAGAAAGGGCATGAATTCAAATATTGAATTTAGGCCCAAGAGGCAAGGGTTGCGCTTTTAAATTGTTAGTAAAAAACGAAAAAAAGAGTGGGTGCATTTAGGATTGGGCTCGGCCCAAAATAATTAGAAGGGTCCGTGTGGACTCTGTGTGGGGAAGTCTACCATGGTATCATGGGCACACGTAGTTTGGGACACATGATTAAGATTGTAAATACATGATGGAGGGTGAACTGTGGCGTTCATGGGCTCGTGTGTATTGGATCGTGGACATATTATAAACTTTAAAACAAAACAAAACATTTTTTTTACCTTCCTCTCTCTCCTTCCGTCACACTTTTCTTTTCTTCTTCTCTGCTCCAACCAAACAAAAAGGGAACGAAGCCCTAGTCTTAGGCCCATCAGAGGCAGCCTGCCTCCTCCATTCAACCTCATAATGGTAGCTTGAGGGCTCGTCCCTAACTCTCTGTTAACCTTTTTCTTTTTTCCTGTACTTGTTTCAATTTTCCCCACTCTGTATACAATTTTTTTTCTCTCCTTCCTCTTGGTTGTAACCAATTCTATTCCCCCTTTATACTGTGATCTCTTCTCTTTGTCTTTCAGGTTCTACAACGGCGAGTACGATTTGGACAACGACATTCAAAGGGGATCCAGGGGGCAGGGACGACAGCGAGGCTACAAGTTTTTCGTAATTGTTTTTTATTTCTTTTCTACTGTAAACCGATCCCCCTCCTCCCTCTCTGTATTTCGTTTTAGTTTTTTTATAGTGATTTTAGGCATTAGTATATTAGGAAATAAACACAAAAGTCTGTAATTTGAATTAGGTTTTAATTTGTAATTTGATTTTCATTAAAAAGTAGATTCAATTGCGTTTCAGTTTTTGTTTTGCAATGAATTGGTTTGTGATTTGTTTTTGGAAATGTAAAGATATGGGTTTGAAAAATAAATCTGAACAATAATTGTTCGTCTTGTTTTGGCACATGATTTAAACAGTGAGTGCTATGATAACTTGTATTTTGGGCCAAGCGCATTTCGTTGAAGCAGCATCATATTACATGGGCCTGCTTGTTTATGTTATTTTTGGACATGGGACTGAAAAGAGATTGGGCCCAGCGTAATGAACATTGCCTGGGTTTTAAAAAAGAAAATGTTTTGTCAATACCTCCCCTTGCATCAAGTAAACAGAAATTAATTTCTAATTAAGTTTTTAATATACTTATTAATAATAATTATATAAAAAATAGTAATAATACTAATAACAATAATGTTATGACAAAGCATTTTTCAAAACAAGCCCAAAAACTGAAACTTGCCAAAACTATTTTATTTTATTGGGCTTTAAACAACAAAAACAGAATCTCTATACCCCCCCCCCCCCCCCCCTCTTCACTATTTTAAAATGGACTAAGAGAAATCCACATGGGTCCTTCTCGGATCAATTATATTGGGCCTTAACAAAATTCGTTTTATATCCCCTCTCCCAAAAAGACTGAAACCTAAATGGACCTTTTTAAGGAAAATATTTATTCACACCTCCCTGGTTGAAACAATACCTCTCACTTGAAATGGACTTTTCTTTTAAAAATTAATGGGCCATCAGATATTGATGGTCCATTTTAAATCCAACACACCTCCTTCAATGTTTTACACCCCTGTAGAAATAAAACTATATTACACGATTTATCTAAAAAGAAACCTATAATATAAAATAGAAACCTAAATAAGGGTAGCACAAATTTGGGGTATGACAGCTGCCACTATTTAATCACCTTTCGATTGAATAGTGCGAGAATACGCATGTCTCGCACATTTGATCGAAAGTTTATTAAATATTGGAAAACCCAAAAATTTTCCCAAAATATTTATAAAGATACGTTGTGCAGCGTTCCCATGGGTGCGAAGAATAGGTACAGGTGATGATGTATCACCCTACCGACATTTAAACCTAATTTTTTATTTAATCTAGACATCATGATGTGGATGATTCTCCAATATCTAAAGGGAGATTGTAGCATTTGCTTATTTACCGTAACCTAGGAAGGAAATGATGCAAGTTTGAAAAGCTGACTTACTAATGCTTGGAGACTAATGTAATAAGTTTGTAACATAGATTTTTTATATTCATCGCAACCTGGGGGATAAATAACACAAAGCTTGATAATACATTTCCGTTTAGGAACTAACGCAATGAGCCAAAGTTTTTTCGTATACCTATCACAACCTAGAGGATAGATAATACAAGCTTGAAACCAGATATTTGGATTTTGGAAAGTCTATGTTGGTTGTGTCATCCCTCAACCAATATTTGATAACCAAACAAAATATGCTAGATTTGAAGCGATGGAACCCAAAATTCACTGATGAAATCAATTGTGTCGTCTCAACCATAACCATCAACCTGGAGAGAATAAACCCCAAAATCACGATGATATTGGTCGTGTCGTCTCAACCATAACCATCAACGTGAAGAAAATACCCCAAACTCACGATGATGTCGGTCGTGTCATCTCAACCATAACCATTAACATGAAGAATAAACTCCAAACTCACGATTATGTCGACCGTGTCGTCTCAACCATAACCATCAACATGAAGAAAATACCCCAAACTCACGATGATATCAGTCGTGTCGTCTCAACCATAACCATCAACATGAAGAAAATACCCTAAACTTACGACGATGTCGGTCGTGTCGTCTCAACCATAACCATAAACATGAAGAAAATACCCCAAACTCATGATGATGTCGGTCGTGTTGTCTCAACCATAACCATCAACGTGAAGAAAATACCCCAAACTCATGATGATATTGGTCATGTCATCTCAACCATAATTATAAACATGAAGAAAATACCCCAAACTCATGATGATGTTGGTTGTGTTGTCTCAACCACAATTATCAACATGAAGCAAATATACCCCAAATTCACGATGAAGTCGGTTGTGTCGTCCTCAACCACAACTGTCAATGTGAAGAACACCAAATTCATGATGAATTCGGTTGTGTCATCCTTAACCACAACTATCAACATGAAGCAAATAAACCCCGAATGGCTTTAAAGTTTGAACTAAAAGTACGCACTAATAAGCCTACTAAAGATGAACCCTAAGAGAATTCATAATTTTAACCAAATTAGCTTTGCAATATGCCATGCGTGCATAATGCCCTAAATTGATATGTTATCCCAGCGTGATGTATGCCCCAAATGTTCGTATGTTTAATGCCCCAAATGTTTATATGTTTTATGCCCTAAATGTTTAAGTATGACCTGTACGTCATGATTGATATGAGGCTCTTAGTGTGTGTACATGCCCTGAATGTATATTCCTCAAGTATTTTGAAAATATTTTTGATAATTCTCCTTCGTTAAGCCATCGGGTTCTTGTAGTCACCTACTTCCAAATATTGTTTGTTGCCAATTATCTCATCTCCAAGTTGATTTGAATTTGGTGAAAAGTGTCAGCAAGACTTTAATGTCTGTATCTAAGGTGCATGCATAGGTATGGATGTAGATGTGGACGTTGGTGTGGATGTTAACATAGTCGTAGACGTAGGCGTGGGCGTAAAAATAGGTGTGGATATGGATGTGGACGCAGGTGTATACATAGGCGTAGGCGTGGATGCAGGCATGAATTTTCTTTCGATGTTTTTCTAACCATAATAACCTTTGATGTATTATCAAATTCTCTTTGGTGTTTCCGTATGTTATATGCACCAAATGTTGTAAATGAAATTGAGATTTTTATATGGTTATGCGTACTTCATGCTTGATATTAAGCTTTTCAACAGGAAATTTGCTGCTGAGATTTCCAAGGAATCTACTATCGAGATTCTGTCGAGAACTACCTTCTGTCGAGGCCTTCTGGATAATCATCTACCAAGATTAACCAAGAGAATCTACTGCTGAGATTTATTGTGAATACTTTCTGCCGAGGTCTTCTGGATAATCAACTTCCGTGATTAATCAGGGGAAACTACTGCCGAGATTCATTTTGTGAAACTACCTTCTACCGAGGTCTTCCGCATAATCAACTGTCGTGATCAACCAGGGGAATCTACTTCCAAGATTCATTTGTATGCTACCTTCTGCTGAGGTCTTCTGGATAATCAACTTCTATGATCAACTAGGAGAATCTACTGCCGAGATTCAATTGGAAATTACCTTCTTCCGAGGTCTTCCGGATAATTAAAATGATGTGATCAACCAGGAGAATCTACTTCCGAGATTCAATTAGAAACTAACTTCTTCCGAGGTCTTCCAGATAATCAACTGTCGTGATCAACCAGGGAAATCTACTGCCAAGATTCGTTTGTAAGCTACCTTCTATCGAGGTCTTCCAGATAATCAACTTCCATGATCAACCAGGAGAATCTACTGCAGAGATTCAATTGGAAACTACCTTCTGCCGAGGTCTTCTAGATAATCAAACTGTTGTGATCAACCAGGAGGATGTACTACCGAGATTCAATTGGAAACTACCTTCTGCCAAGGTCTTCCGGAAAATCATCTTCCAAGATCAACCAGGGGAATCTACTACTGAGATTTAACATAGAATTAGGTAGCTTGATTGACAATGATGATTGTCTTCACACAAAAACGAGGTTTTTATGCCATGCGTGCAAATTTGATCGATACATGAAATGTAATGATTGATTGATGCATGAAATGTAATGATTGATTAATGTATGTAATGTGATGATTGATTGATGTATGTGATGAATGACTTGGATATAGGTAAATGGATGTTGGATGTTGAAATGTGAATGCATAATTAGGATCTTTGAGATATCCATGCTGTCGGACTTTGTCAGATGGATGAGATGATAAGTATAGTTTGGTTTTGGATCGAGGAACCCTAATGCATGATTTATGCAGCCTTATGCTTTATGATTATGACTTGAATGTTTTTTTTAATGGTGCCCCGGTGATGGGTCATGTATGATTAGAGTGTAGAGGTTTGCTTATGCAACAAGGTTGCTTGTCACATGATGGTAGAATGTTGTGCTTGCACGACTCCCCGATACTCGTTTCAAACTCGAAGATTGCTGATGTAGGATAAAGACCCACTGAAGGTTGTGAAAGAACGCGAAGAGCTTGCCCCTGTATGGACTGTTTTTTCCTAATTGGTTGGCAGGGTCTTGGAGGAGATTCTCATGAGCTTAGAAATAGTTTGATCATAATATGAATGAGCCTACTATCTTGCATTATTCCCCTGATTAAAAGATTCTTGAAAATTTTGGCTTTGAAGAACCATTTTGAATCAACTCCTTTTGATTGAGCCTCGCAATGGTTTGCTATAACATTCGAATTTTGAAAGATGTGCCCCTCAATCTCTTGGATCTGGAGGAAGTGCCTTCAGAAAGAACTTAGACCATCACCATGAACTCAAGTATTCGAACCTTGAAAGGATTTGTTCTTGAAGTTGCTTGAAGAATTCAGACCCTACGTGCAGTAGGATGAACTTGATATGCACTGCCCCAACATTTGAATCTTGGAAGGTTTCCCCTGCTTACCAAGGCCTCGAGAGGTTTGTTAAAATAAGGAGACCGAGTCATACCCTATTGTGATACTACTTGAACAAGGAATTCCGTTTCAAAAAGTATGCCTCTGATTGGTGCTTTGAAATATGATCCAAGTTGATTGAAACTCAGAATAATTGCCCTTTGTCAATAGTACCTTCATGTGATATACCCCTATGATCATTAGTCTTTTCCCCTGTTTATATGGGTCCTCTTAGATGTTTTTCCCCTAGTTATAAGCTTCTTCGAAATGTTTCCTTTGATCAGACCCTTTTGAAACCTCCTTGATGCTAAGTATTGATTCGTAGATAAAATTGTACATCTTGAAAAAGTGATTCCGTTTGATGCACATGCAAGTTTTGAAATCTAAGTTTGAATACAAATGGATGATTAGAGATAAATATTCGAAGAAGAAAAGTATATTAATAATTTTAACAAACATAGGAGTCAGTTTAACACAAATCTTGATGAGCATGCTTTCATAGTGAACCTGGTCTCAATTAGGACTTTTAAAGGTTGTAGCGTGGCCATGGTTCATGGTATAAGAAACAAAAGATATAAGGCTCAAAATATATTTAGCCCATGCCAATCTCCTTGATGTTCTTCAGTCCTAAATTCGATTAGTCCAATAAATGCGTTTAATTCCCAAGAGAAACTTCATAGTCACGCAGATGATGAGAAGCGTTGATAAGATTCAAGTGTTGGTGAAGAGCGTCGATAAGATCCAAGCATTGATAAGACCTGAGCATTGATAAGATCCAAGCGTTGATAAGATCCAAGCGTTGATGAGAAGCCTTGATGATTCTTGAGGTGGCAGTCACAAGATTGTTCTCCAATTTATTATTTTCAATCCCTTATTTTTGCATGGACCGATTTTTTTTGAAATTTTTTTCCGATCCATCGGGATGCCCTAACTTTTGCCTAAGTCAAGTTTTGATTTATGTTGACTTAACGGGCTTTCACTTTTTTTCTTTGAATCCCTTTTTTTCACTTTTGGTTTTGAAAATTTGTGACTGCCATGCTGATTGTTGTAAGCTTCGTCTTCATCGTTTCTTCGATCTAGATTGATGTGTTGAGGAAGAAAGACGTCATGAACTTTGTCTTTATTGATTGCTTCCTCAATCTTTTTTGATGTGCACGAGAAAGATGATGTGCTTCAACCTTTTCTTAGATAGTTCCCTCAATGATGTATCAAGGGAAGAGATATGCTTGAATCTTTGTTTTGATCGTTTTGATTCTCATGGGATTTGAATGCAACGTTGAATTAATTGAAGGCTACCCTGCCTCTAGTTAAGATTAAGGGTTTTTTTAGAGAAGAGAAAGAACTCTGACTTCTGGCTCGAGGGCGGTAAACTACATATTAACTCCTTATATCTCAATTGTTTAGGAATTGAAACAATGTCTTACATCGTCAGCTAAGCCTTACTATTAAAAAGCATACGTCAGCAAAATTTAATTACTTTATATTTTCATCATTCTCCCTCGAAATTTGTTAATTTGAAAATGGAAAAGAAGAACGAAAATGGAAATTCGTTGATTATTCGTGGAATGAATCGATTTCAAAAACATGCATGCTTATTTTATTAAAATTACCAATCAAAGGGTACAAATTTATAACAAATGAAACTTAGCAAGAAAGAAAATACAATTTGGAAAGATAAAGGCATAATGATATAGAGATAAGCCTCCTTGTTGTTCCATTGAATTTGGGGATTCTTCTTAGTCTTCATATTGGTCAAATCAAAGGACAACCATTCGCCAATGGGATCCCTTCTTCAAAATTCAACTACTTATTGTCGATCAAATCTTGGACCTTGTGTCTGAAAGCCCTAAATTTTTCTAGGGTATGTCCTGGAGAGTTAGCATGATACTTGCATTTGGCATTAGCATCGTATTTCCATGGGGCTGGCCCGACTAGAGGAGCTAGAGGTTTTAGTTCTACCAAAGATGATTCGAGTAGATGTTGCAGCAATAGACTGTAAGGCATGGGAAGAGGGCCAAGCTTTCTTTTCAGCCTTTTATCCTGTTGATGTCCCTGTGGAATTATTAATGGTTGTTATAGTTGTTGTTGAGACGGGGGAACTTCCCATGGTGGTGGCATCTGTGGTACTGAATAGGCCTGTTGCTGGGATGATGAATGGTTGCCTTCGCTCCTTAGTAATAATTGCATGATCAAGTTCATTTGAGTCTTTAATTGGTGGACCACCTCCATCAACAATTCTTGGTCTCTTTTGAGTTCCTCCATGGCTTCTTGAGACATGCTTTCAGTTCACTTATAAGTATCGGGAATCTTGTTAGCTGTCACAGTTAGATAAGGGTGGAAGTGTAAATGATTTTGTAAAAATGCATGGAAATGTAAATGTATGAAAATTCTTGGGTATGCAAAAATGTTTCATGGATGTGCAATGCGACGTAGTCGTAATACGATGATAGATGTAAGGGTACTCTATACAAGTTAAAAGATAGACGCGATGGAACCCTACGCTGACTCAGAAATTGAGACAGGCAAAAACTCCTTGAAGATAATAGATCTGGATTTGGTGATATTGTATATTGTCTTAGAGATTGAGATGGGTTAGAATTCCTTAAGGTTTATGGCCAAAGAAAGAAGGCGAGGAGTTCCTACAAGATAGGGATTATGACATAGACGAAAGCCATACGGGCTAGAGATAGTAATGGGAGAAAAGATAACCCTTGCAGGTTTACAAATTGTAGTGAGATTTGTGAAGGGTATCCTTAGAAGGAAGGCTTCTAGTTTTGACCTACAGATATTATACCCTTCCCATAAGGTGGTTTTCTTAAGAGTATCATGAATAGCCCTAGAGGGAAAGGAATAAGGGCCTCCCTTAAGCGGAGTCTCTTTACAGACCGAAAATTTTGTCTCTAGGTCATGAAAGGTCTCATCATGAGTTTTTTTGGTTTAAAGGTCGTACAAAGAGTCGTATGTGTCATACCAAAGTCCTACTTCCAAAGAGGATGTATCTCAAAAAGTATTCCTTTTGTGGAATTCCATCGACTCTAGGCGAAGTCGTCACATAAGCTCATAGGGTTGATGTAACCCCTTGGCTAATAGACAAACCTTCTTTCTAAGGTTTTTTGAAAATTCTTGCAATAATTTAAATCTCACCATATATATAATATGATAAAAATATAATAAGCAAAATCAATGAATAAATAAATAAGGCAAAATAAAGAAAAACCAAAAGATAAGAAAAAAAACCCTAAAACCTAAAGGAGGGGCTTCTAAACCTAGGGTGAGTCGCCAGCTATTGCAACTGGTTTTTTAATTCAGATTCTCCGCCCTTAATTTTTATCCTAAATGAAGGGAGTATAAAGGAATCACCCTAAATTTTATAGATTCTAGATTTGGACTCGGTTCTAGACGAGGGGAAGGTGTTAGGCACCCCTTATCTACCTTGTTCGCAAGGATACTAGGTTTAGAAGCGTAATTTTTAAGAAATATGGTTTTAATTATTATATAGGGGGAAATTTTTTGAACTTTAGTTAGGGGAACTCGCCACGATTTTTGATTGTATGCCTACGTATCCTCTTAGGAGGAATCAGAGTCCCAATTCGTAGTTCGCAGTCAGTTGGTGTTTTTTATGGATTACGGAATATATTTTGAATTTCCCGCATACGTGGTCTAAGAGTATGAATAGTGGAGTTTGTTAGACCAAATACACAGTTAATTTAAATATATTCCCATTCCATTTCCGAAAATTAATGTTGAATTAAATTATTACGAAAAATAATTTGGTGTTCGTTTGAGTTTTTTTTATACATAGAGCAAAGGAGTCTGATATAGCCTCCTTATCACGTGGCCAGATATTGGCCACGTGTCGCTCGTAAATGTAGTAATTTGGTAAATCACGCGGATTTTAATATTTTGATATAAAATATTAAATTAAATTATGTTGCAAAAATTATTCTTAAGCGCGTGATTAAAAGATATAATTTAATATAAATAAGCATTATTATATATTTTAACTAAGTCTAAAATAATCAATTATTTATAATAATAAATAATATATAATATTTTAATTATTAAAATATAAATATAAATATATATAATTACTGAAAAATAAATAAATATATAAATGAAGTTATATAAAAAATAAATAAATAAAATTAATTTCGCAGGGGGGTGTTAATTTTAGTTATGAAGTAAAATTAAGGGGTGCAAATAGAAGGGGCCTGAATTCACATATTGAATTCAGGCCCAAGAGGAAAGGGGTGCGCTTTTAAACTATTAGTAAACAACGAAAAAAAAGGGTGGGTGCATTTAGGATTGGGCTCGACCCAAAATAATTAGAAGGGTCTGTGTGGACTCCGTGTGAGGAAGTCTACCATGGTATCATGGGCGCCTGTCGTTTGGGACACATGATTGAGATTGTAACGACATGATGGAGGGTGCACCGTATCATTCATAGGCTCGTGCGTACTGGATCGTGGACATATTATAAACTTTAAAACAAAACAAAACAATTGTTTTTACCTTCCTCTCTCTCCTTCCATCACACTTTTCTTTTCTTCTTCTCTGCTCCAACTAAAAGAAAAGGGAATGAAGCCCTAGTCTTAGGTCCAGCGGCGATGGCCTCCCTCCTTCATTCAACCTTGCAACGGTAGCTTGAAGGCTCGTCCCTAACCCTCTGTTAACCTATTTCTTTTTTCCTGTACTTGTTTCAATTTTTCCCCACTCCGTACACAATTTTTTTATCTCCTTCCTCTTGGTTATAACCGATTCTATTCCCCCTTTGTACTGTGATCTCGTCTCCTTGTCTTTCAGGTTCTACGGCAGTAAGTACGATTTGGACAGCGACGTTCAAAGGGGAGCCAGGGGTGGGGACGACAGCGAGGCTACAAGTTTTTCGTAATTGTTTTTTTATTTCTTTTCTACTGTAAATCGATCCCTCTCCTCCCTCTCTGTATTTCATTTTAGTTTTTTTATAGTGATTTTAGGCATTAGTATATTAGGAAATAAACAAAAAGGTATGTAATTTGAATTAGGTTTTAATTTGTAATTTGATTTTCATTAAAAGTATATTCAATTGCGTTTCTATTTTTGTTTTGCAATGAATTGGTTTGTAATTTGTTTATGAAAATGTAAAGATATGGGTTTGAAAAATAAATCTGAACTGTAACTGTTTGTCTTGATTTTGGCACATGATTTGAATAGTGAGTTCTAGGATAACCTGTATTTTAGGCCAAGCGCATTTCGTTGAAGCAACATCATATTACATGGGTCTGCTTGTTTCTGTTTGTTTTGGACAGGGGCCTGAAAAGAGATTGGGCCCAGCGTGATGAATATGGACTGGGTTTTAAAAAAGAAAACTTTTTGTCAACACCTCCCCTTGCATCAAATAAACAGAAATTAATTTCTAATTAAGTTTTTAATATATTTATTAATAATTATTTTAAAAATAGTAATAATACTAATAACAATAATGTTATGACAAAGCATTTTTCAAAACAAGCCCAAAAACTGAAACTGGCCAAACTATTTTATTTTATTGGGCTTTAAAATGGACTAAGAGAAATCCACATGGGTCCTTCCCGAATCAATTGTACTGGTCCTCAACAAAATTCGTTTTATATCCCCTCTCCCAAAAATACTGAAACCTAAATGAATCTTTTTAAGAAAAATATTTATTCACACCTCCCTGGTTGAAACAATACCTCTCACTTGAAATGGACTCTTCTTTTAAAAATTAATGGGCCATCAGATATTGATGTTCCATTTTAAATCCAACACCCCTCCTTCAATGTTTTACACCCCTGTAGAAATAAAACTATATTACACGATTTATCTAAAAATAAACCTATAAAAAGAAATCTAATAAGGGTAGGGCAAATTTGGGGTATGACATTATGCCCCGGGAAGGACACAAGATTTTAAAGTCATTATTTAAAAATAAATTACATAACCAAACTTCTTAAAGCAATAAAAACAGAAATAGATATTACTCTTGGCTGAAGGAGATAGGGAAAATGTCTTCTTCTTTCCAATTGCTAAGCTCGTTGCCAATGGTAGGAAAAATCTAGTTACTGAGATCATAATCACTGTCAGCATCTTCTATAGCTTTGACTCCGTTATTGTTGATACAGAGCGGAGGTCTTCCAGCCTGAGCACGAAGAATAACCCTTTGACCTTCTGTAGTAAAGCCCAAACCAAACTTGTCAGATTTGTAGAGGATATCAGGAAGCTGACCCCAAATTGTGCAACCACCTTCTTCTATAGTTGCTTTGGCATCTTTTAAGGAAGCCATCTTGTGCGGAATCCTGGTAGTCTTTGGAATGGCAGAAACATATTTAATAGCAGCAGGGGAAATTACTTCAAAAGCTTGACAGGGAGTCTCGATGAATTCACCGTCCATTTCTACATACCGGAATGAATTCAGATGGCTGGCCATGTACTCCTCCTCTCTGCAGATAGTAACAATCTTCCCTTTCACGTGATACTTTAATTTCTGGTGTAAGGTGGAGGTAACAGCGCCTGCACCATGGATCCAGGGGCGTCCTAATAGATAAGAATAAGTTGGTTGGATGTCCATTACATAGAAGGTGGATTCAAAGATCTTTGAACCCACTTTGATCGGGAGGCCCATTTCTCCATGTACCATTCTTTTTGTTCCGTTAAAGGCTCGAATTATGATGTCGATAGGTTTAAGCATAACCCCTTCACAATCCAGTATGTCAAGATCACCCTTTGGCAAAACATTCAGAGAAGAACTAGTATCAACTAACACATGAGCCAAAGTAGTTCCCCTACATTCAATGGAGACATACAGGGCATTATTGTGATTTCTTCCTTCCGGAGTCAGATCAACATCAGAGAAACGTAATCCATTGTCATTCGTTAAGCTAGCAACATAACTTCCAAATTGATCGAAAGAAATATCTTGTGGTACATGACAAGTCCTTAAAAATTTCATTAAAGCTTGTGCATGAGCTTCGGAACACAGTAGCAGGGATAACATAGAGATATTGGATGGGATCTGCCCCCTACTATTCAATAATTTTGTAGTCGCTCTTGCAGATGATTTTCAAAACCTCTTCCAACTCTTGTCAAGAGGTGTCCTTGACTGCACCTTCTTTTGGAACCTCTATCTAGGCAAGCTCTATCATTGGCTTTTTACCCCGAGCCTCGAAAGTTTGTCTTGGTAACTGTGACTTGAACATGTGGAGAGATTTCCAGAGAGAAAATCTTTCCATTTCTAGTAATTTTGCTGGTCCCCGCAATATTGTCAATGTTGGGATCAGCCTCTTCATCATCTTCATCATACAACTCTTGTTTAATGTCGTGGTAATAGACGTCAGACCCATAATTCCATGGAATAGCCTTCTCCGAGGAATATGGGATGGGCCCAGGTGTTGTAATGATTAAAGGAGCAGCTTTTGGATTGGCAGTAATCCTTACAATACCCTTGGAAGTGATCCTGAAAGGAGCACCAGATATGACAGACAAATCTCGGCATAAATTCTCAGCATACATAACTTTCTCAATCAAAATTACATGTTCATCCATCGGGCGTTGAATTCCTTCTTTTAGTAGTCCGCAGCCATTGGGTTGAACTTCACAGCAATGACATTCTTTAACACAACCCGGAAATAAACCGGCTTGTAGCAAATTCTTCTTGACTGTTGAGAGAGGAGTAACCACATCATTTACGGAGGTAACATACAAAACATCTTCAATAGAACTTATGCCTTTGTCATGCTTCATCATAGGAGCGGTAATCACGTTTCGAGTCTCTGGAGGGTCGAATTCAATTTCCTTGTTATCAATCATGTCTTGAATTTTATTTTTCAGGGCCCAACAATTGTTGGTGTCGTGCCCAGGACTGTTCGAATGATAGGCACACCTCGGATTTGGATTGTACTTTGGAGAGGATGTGTTGGGATTAAGAGGAGGATCCCGGAGTGAAATGTGTTTAGCCTTTAATAAATATTGCAATGCTTGAGCCAATGGCATATTAATCCTGGTGAACTGCTTTCTTGGGGCGTCTGATCTATGTTGATTGCCCTGTTGTTGTTGTTGAACAGGTGTTGGATTAGAGATCAACACCGTCCCCACAGGCCGATGACGGTCATTTTTACTACGGCTTTTCTGGCCATAGACCACATTGGTTTCTCTTTTACCTCCAAATGGCTTATTCACAGCATTAGAAGATATAGCCAACAAAATCTTCCCACTTTTAATGCCATATTCCACTCTTTCTCCAGTAAGAATCAACTTTGTAAAACCAGATGACGAGCTTCCAATCAACATATTAAATAATGGGCATGTCAGAGTGCCCATGAACATATCTATCATTTCCCGATTAGTCAAAGGAGATTGCACCCTTATAGCTAAGTCCCTCCATTTTTGTGCATACTCCTTGAACCCTTCATTCAAGCCCATGGACATGTTTTGTAATTGTACACGAGTCGGCACAAGGTCAGCATTATATTTATATTGCTTATAAAAATCAGCAGCCAAGTCTTCCCATGCGTGAATGTTGGTACCTTCCAGCTGGTAGAACCATTCAAGTTGAGTACCAGACAAGCTCTCTTGAAAGAAATGGACCCATCATTTCCGGTCAGCAGTATGAGGTTGGATTTTTCGAACATATGACCTCAGATGAAGTTTGGGACAAGAGACCCCATCATATTTAGCAAAGATAAGGACCTTGAATTTGTGAGGGATGACCACCCCTGGGATCATACCTAGCTCTCCAAAATCCAATCCAGGCACTTTCTGGATTTCCACAGCTTTGAGTCAGTCTTCCAACTGCTTCTATTTGTCATCTGTGGGAGGATACTGTTCGTCAGAGTAGTCTTCATCCTCAGAAACCTGATTATTTCTATCTTCACCCCTTACACTTCTGCCATCCTCCTCTTGGTTGTCGTCTTCCTCAGAGGAAACATCATTCACTCGAACTGGTTGAGCAGGATCTTTGAATCTTCTCCCTGTGTTGAGGACAACAACCCACTTCTTAGTCTTCTTTTTCGTGGTGAGGAGTGCCTTTGGCCAGATTCATAAGAGTCTCTTGAAATTGTGCATGCCGAGTTTGGAGATCCTTGACAGTTTATTCGAGGGCCATCTTATACTGAAATAAATAGTAAATAGATGAAGAAACCCGTATTGGAAAACTTGTTTATGAAATGATGCATGATATGTGGATGCAATGTTTTCAAGGATCTTAGGAGATTTAAATTTGCTAACCGGAAGGAAACAAAAAAAAAGATTTTTATTAGTAAGTTCAAAATTACAATTTCTCCTTAGGCTTACAATGAAAAAGAGACAACAATATGAACTTCTAAAACCTAAGACTTATGTCTCCCAATGACACTTCCTCTTCGTGTCGATGTATGCATTAAGGCTTTGCTCCTTGTGAAGTTGCTTTGTGAGATCCAACAATTTCTTCTTGCTAGCATAGAATTGAGTTTCAAAGGTGTCCCGTTCTTTCTTGAGTTGAATCCAGGACTTCTGAATGGTGCGAGAAACGTCTCCTTCGATAGCAGGCTCTATGATCACTGGTAGAATAGCTGGATATGGCATCATGAAGTTTTGAGCGTGAGCTTGTACCCATTTGAGGTAGGGCTCCAAAGGGATAGAATTCTTTTGTCCTAAAGTCTTGATATCAATCTTGTTTACCATGCCCCAAGCACGTATAAACCTTCAACGATAACCTTGAGGACCATTTTCATAGTCAAACATAATACCCTGGATAAGTGCGTTATGAGGACCATCTCTTCGAGCGTAACCAAATTGTCGTAGAGCCAGAGAAGGGTTGTAAGTAATACCTCCCCCCAATGCCAAGGAGTGGAACATTAGGGAATTCCCCACAGCAGTCAATGATAGTAATATCTTCCAGAGATCGGAACACCAAAAGATATTTGAATGAGAGAGCGACATCATCCTTTGAGACCACCTCAAACCTTGTTCATTCTTCAATACTGATCAGGGAAGGTGCGAAATAAACCACATAGATAGAAAATGTATGGAACACATAAGAGTTCCTCACTTCCTCATAGTACGAGTGTGAAAAGAATGCAAAATGTCTCCAAGCAAAGTAGGCACATGGTTACGAGTGAGGAAAGTTTTGACAGCATTCAAAACTTTGAGTTGGTCTAGATTAGGGAATAGCACCAAACCATAGATCAACAAAGCCAAGATTTCCTCGAAATCCTAAAAACTCATAGCATCCAGAAACAGCCGAGCCTTCTCTAACAGAAATTTAGCAAGAAAACCCTTGACTCCACTCTTGTTTCCCAATTAGCTACAATGTCAGACTGCTTCAGATGTAAGGCTGCTGTAATTTCTTTAGGTTATGGATCTTTCTCTAAACTGGTGAAAGGTATTTGATTGAGAACAAGTACTCATAGTAATTGAGAAAACTCCTCCATTGTGGGTACCAACTGATAATCCGGAAAGGTGAAACAGTGATGTGCGGGATCAAAGAACTAGAATAGCACACTCATCATGTCTTCTTCAAAACCCGAGGTAACCAAACTGAGTAGTCGACCATGCCTTTTGATGAATGGAGAAATTTCAGGAACCCTTGAGACTAACTCTTTAAGTTGAGAAGGTATCCTCACAAAACTGATCCGGATAGTATTTCTGCGAGCGAAGGCCATAACCTACAAAACAGAACAAAGAGAGGTCCCTAGGTCCTTGAAATGGTTAGTGAAAATGGCATGTGTAATTATGTCATGATGTTATAATGTCATGTTCGAACAATTAATCATACACAAGTAAAACACACAAGGCCTTAGGTTTAAGCTTGCATGGAGTTTATAGGCAAGTACCTTGTTGTACCCCAAAATTTGCCCTCATGTTTTTCCAAGATTTTCCTCTTGCATAGGTGGTTATAAACCTCTGCCTAAAGACAAGGAAATTTTTCAATTGATCGTTAAGTATCCTCCGATTGGCACCTACAAAATGCCCTTCGATTGGCAGCTCCAAAGTGCCTTTAGATTTGCATCTCCAAAATGCACTTCGATTGGCATCTCCAAAATGCCTCTTAATCGGTATCTACATAGCGCCCTTCGATTGGAAGTTTAACAAGTATCTTTCGATTGGAATTGTAGCAGTGGAATTCAATTGGTAGTTTAACAAGTATCTTTCGATTGGCATTTTAGCAGTGGCCTTCGATTGGAATTTTAACAAAGGCCCTTTGATTAGCATTCCAAAAGGTCCTTCGACTGGAACTTCAGAGTTTCCCTCAATCGGAACATCTGGATTAAATGACCTTCGAGTGGAATTTCAGTATAGAGTTTGCCTTAATCTAAGATGCTCTGATGAAGGAAGTTCTGAATACTTAGAATCAGAACTTAGACTCATCACAAGGCCAAGAGCTGGTCGAAGTTGCCTAATAGGGGATTTTCTTCAAAAGGACAGGAGATCAAAGCAAAGGGTGGTTCAATCGAAGGAGCCCTAGTATTCAAGCTGGCACAATTCGACTCAGAACCATTAAGGAGAGCAAGGTTCTACTAGGGAAAGTTGGCTTGAATGGGACTTTGAAGCTGGCAAAGAAGGCAGATTCGAATAAATGAAGTAGGCTGGCATGACTAAGCAAAAACACATATCCTAACCTGTCCAGGCCAGATTCTTTCCTTGTTTGTTCACAACTCCACAAGAGCTGATTCGACCAGGGGATTCTTTTCGAATCAAGCAATCGAAGCAGAGGGAGGCAATCGAAGCTGGAGTAATTCTAATTGGACTTTGAAGCCATCGAAGAAAGCAAATTCGAAGGGAAATGGACCTGCAGGGGCAGGTCAGCTTTCGATTTTTATCATGTTTGAGGCCTAAACAGCTCATAACAGGCTGGCAGTAACGCATGAAAGTAGATTGTCACGTGATTGAATCAAAAATAGAAAGTCTTTATGAAGAAATCAAATCAAATTCGTGTAAAGGCATGGTGTGGACAAAAAGATTGAATTAGACTATTTTTGGAATGATATTCAAAGTGAATCAAATCAAGAATCAAGACATTGATGGAGGAAGATTTAGGCCAGGTTTTCAACCCTAATCTATTCCTCAATACATATAGAATGTGTGCAGACCAAAAGAGGCTAGAAAGAGGCGTATGAACCAGCACAAAACTTGAAAAAATACCAAGAAAGTGTAAACACGAATTCATACTTGGAGGCAAATTCAAGACCTTCAGACCATTCCAATCGTTTCCTGAGGTCATCAGCAAGCAAAAGCAATCAGAATCAAGCGTTCCCAAACCCCATAATGCACTGTAAGTTAGTCACGGTATTGCAATTTTCTTGAATTTGAATTGCATCATTCATGTACTTATAGCATGAAATAGTTATAGATTCTTACTCCTTGAGACGTTTGCAAGCTTTCTGTAATTGCTAATTGCATTTTCATGGCCTGTAGTGGATTTCACCATTATTAGGGTTCCTTGCTTCAAATTGAGATTTGCGTTTACAGGAAAAATTGGGCCATGAAAGGGCCACCATAGTGTTCAGCAAGGCCAAACGAATCCATCCATGGCCTTGTTTTTCATTTATCACGCTTGTGTTGAATTTTAAGATTTGCAGGACTTGTAGCTACGACCAAGTGTCCGTAGGTAAAAGTTTAGAACTTTTACCAATGGATCCAAGGAAGAAGATGACCAGTTGGCAATCAACCATTGGCCTGTTCAAATTTCCGCGCGAGTTTATCATATTATGCTTGTTTATAATATAATAATTGTTTTGTATTATTTAACAACAAAAGCAAGTAGCACAGTTGGTTACAGGGCGAAGGCAAAACGTTTCAGGACCTGGGTTCGAATCCCAGGTCCCCCACTTTTCTCATATTATTTTCCTTCAGACAATCTCATGTGCATACAAAGCCAAGGAGCACCATGCTCCCTCAAGATCCAACCATTCAGAAATCCAAGAAGCTAGATCTGATAGCTATGATATGATGACCATGGTGTGCCTCAGTCAAGGCAATGCGCTGGATCTCAGAAGTCAACGTGGACTTCCATCTTTTGGGCCCAGAAAAATGCTTTTTGCACCCCCTCATTTTGCTTGCAGGCCCAATATCTCTTCTCTATCTTTTTTTATATATTTGTTTTATTTTATTTAATTCACTTATTATTTTACTAACCAATAAATTATTTTTCTTTTTATCAAAAAAATCACAAAAGTAATACTTTTCACAAATTAGGTTTAGTTTTATTTTTTGTCAAAAATTAATTAATTTAATTAGATTTTAATTTTAGGTAAACTTTAATTATTTTTTTAAATAATTAAAACTAATTAGAATAATTAAGTTTTTATTTCTAATTTAATCATTTTCTTTTTTTCCCTAAAAATAACAAAAAACAATTTTTCCTTTGATTAGGTTAGAAGGGTCAAAACCCTAATTTCTTCCCGATCTTAATTTTTCTCGCGCGCTTTATTTTTATTATTTATCATATTGATGTAACTGCCTACAGTTTGTAATAGTTTAATTAGGATGTTTATTTCTATTTATCGCTTTATTTTCAAAGGGTTTGTTTTTGGCTATGTAAATACCCGAAGCCTTGTAATAGCTTAGTTTAATTTCTACACTTTAAAATTACGCAAATATTTAACTGTTAGATGTATGATATTAGGATGCATGACAAGAATGTATGTAAACTTTAAAACAGTTAGATAACCCTAACATGTGCAAATATAAATAATCTGAAATTGAATCACTCGCACATGCGCACTCCTAGGGTATACTCCCACTTGGTTGCCTTCAGTAAACGGTCATTGAGTATAGGATGCTTTAGTGGTCGTCCTTTTGTCTAAAGATCAAAGTTGCCTCGGAAAGGTTGCCTCGGATATTGTTGCCTCGGATAATTGATCTAAGACATTAGGGTTATTACTAAGACGTCCTAACATTGTTTAGTGACCGTACGTCCCTTTCGAATTGACCCTCAAAACTCCAACGACGGTGCTACCTACTCACTAATAGTGGGATAGCGTTGTCTAAAGGAAACAAACATACAACGATTCTTTTTTCGAGTAGGTAGATTAACTCTTAAGTACTTGCTCAAACAAAACGAACTTTTTCCACACTTACACTCTATTCAAAACAAAGTTTTCAAAAAAACACTTCATTACACTCTTGAAGACAGAAGCAAGAGTTAAATCGAAGTCAAAGCAAAAACTTTTCAAAGCACACAAACACAAAGAAACAAATTTTGAAAATGATGAGCAAGTACCTAAGAGCCCGTAGATAACTACGGATAGAAAGGGTGCTAATACGTTCCCTTTCTATAATCTACCCCCCGTACTCAGAAATATCTCGAAAAAGGAATTTTTCTGTGCTTTTTCCCTTTCCTTGTTGGATAAAATAAAAGTCGGTGGCGACTCTTGCTTACCGCGACATTTTGCAAACACAAACGCAAAACGCAAACCATCATTTTCCTAAAAAACAGTCCCGGTTCTGGCCACTGTATCACATACCCTCTTGAACTTTTAGTTGGCTCAACCTGTCCTAAAAGAAGTAATCGAGTTCTAGGAGCCTCAATATCACTGGTCTTTCTCTCAGGCATTGTTTCAGCACAAGCATCTGAATTGCGACCGAAATATCCCAAGAGTCCAATCTCAATGAGTGTAGCATCGAGTATCAACCAACTTCAGTCCGCACCAAAGTCGACCATCTCACTACTTTCTAATGGCTAAGTTGTATCAACTAAGATTCTACGGTCAGTTAGTGCTTTATGACACCACACAGTAGCCCAACATTCTCCTTGACTTACTCAAGGGACACTGGTACCAACCAATGTGTCGCACTAACATAGCCGTCGTTTTAACCATATCGATCTATGCCGTATAGTTTTCACGATCTATTGCTACTTACCTAAAATACCCTCAGATCCAGGTATAGGATCTATACAAGAAATAAACCCAAGCATATCCTGAAATATAAAGCATATAAAGCAAGCAAGTAAAGCAATAAAGGTGATATATCTCTTAAGGTAACCCTAGTTTAAATTTATCTTCCCCAGCAGAGTCGCCAGTTCTGTAATACGGTGGGAGAACTGACTTTTGGGTTTTATGTTTTATCGTAAATATTGCGGACAGCAAGAGTTGCCACCGACTTTTCTTTTATCCATTAAAGAAAAGGGTGAAAAAAACAGGAAAGACCTTTTGAGAATTTTCTGTATAAGGGGGGTAGGTTATGAAAAGGGAAGGTGTTAGCACCATTTTCATCTATAGATATCTACGGCTCTTAATTGCTAGCTCACTTTGAAAATGTTTTGTGTATGTTTGCAAATATTTTGAAAATGTGCCTAAGTACGACAATTTTGTAATGATTCTCGTATTGTTGAGAATGTCTACAAAATGTTTGTTTTTGAAAAATTTTATTGGATGAAAGTGTTTGTTTTGGAAAGTGTGAGGTGTGAAAATTGTTTTAGTTTGTGAGAAAGCGATTACGAGTGATCTACCTACTCAAAAGTCTTTGTTCTTTTCCTCCTCCTTTAGATAGTGCTATCCTACCATTAGTTAGTAGGAAGCCCTATCATTGGATGTAAGGGACAGGCGTGGGTCATTGTACAGTCATAGAAGGCAACTTGTAGGACGCTTTATTAATTTTCGTAAGGGACTAAGATCATTTATCGAAGGCAACATTGAAGGGTCATTGAGGGACTACGATCTTTCTTAATTGAGGGTCTTTGCTAAAGTGTTCCACGTTCGAGGGACATGACTGTTTTATCTTAAGGTATCAAGTGAGGGTCACCCTAGAGGTGTGCATGTGCGAAGTGTTTGGTTTCAATTATTTTTGTCTTGGAATTAGGTTTTCTAATGTTTTCTTTTAGTCTTGTCATACAATCCTATTAAACTAACATTAATAAGGAAAGCAGTAAATTGCGGAAATTAAATGCCCTACAGTATTACAATGCTTCAGGAGTGGGGGTACAAATTTATGAATGGGGATGAAAAAGTAAAGTAAATCCTAATTAAAGCTATTACAGACTGTTGAGCAGTTACAATAGTGAAAGATACTAATGTGAAAGATAAAATGCGCGAAGATGGTGAAAAGGGAAAAATGTTTAAAACTTAAAAAATTCTAATATTTTTTTAGGTGTTTTATTTAGAAAAGTATTTTTATAGTGTAAAAATAATAAACCCTAATCCTAATTAATTACAAATTAATTAACAAAATAAAACAAAGTAATTGAATTATGAAAATTTAATTAATTAAAAAAACCTAAATCTAATTGATTTTAATTTTTAAATTTAGAAAAGAATTTGATTATTAAAAACCCTAAAGAAACTAGATTAATTATTTCAATTAATTTAATTAAAAAAAGAAAAATTAATTTTATTGATTTAGTTAAAAAATATTAAGTTAATTTGATTTAAAAAAAGTTAATTTGATTTAGTTAATTAAAAAAAGTTAATTATATTAAAAAAATGAAATTGAAACAAAATAACAAAAAAGAAAAAGATGGGCCTGAGTGAGTAATTTTGGGGGGGTATGAGGAGAGCAATTTACTAGGCCCAAGACTGCAAGCCCAACATGCCTGCGTGTACTCCCAAGTGGCTGGTTCCTAGAGGTGCATCGTGGGTAAGCCATTTCGGGCGTAGGATGAAGATGAACATGATCTGATGATGATATGATGGTTGAGAGAACAAGGGTGCATGATATGCACATGTTGACTGATTGCATTGGACCTGAAAGAAAAAATACGAAAAAAACAAAAGGGTACCACTGGGGCTCGAACCCAGGTTTCTATAGTAATATGCATGCTTGTTTTACCACTGGGGTGGTTGTTTCATTCGGTTATGAAATGCCCCCAGTAAATATATTATAAACTTGTTTCAAGAAATGGAATTCCCACTTCTTCTTCTTCCTCGCGTCGGGCAACAACAACAACATTTTTTGAATTTCCAAAAGCTTAATTTTTCAACCTTTTTGAAAAGTGTAAACACCAAACTTGCTTGAAATTTGAACACGAATTCAGTCGTGCCACTTATTTTTACTAACACTCAAAGATTATCAAGAATTTCTATTGGTACCAAAAATGAACCCTAACTGGTCAGAGGCAAAATTCTCAACACACAACCAACATAAATGAAAACTAAGGACATGGTTAGTTTTAGGGAAATCATATATACATTTTATCTTTTGAAATTGAAATCATATGATGTGTATATGGATATCACAGTTTGAGTTTTTTACCTCTTTGGAGAAAAGTTCAAAGCTCCTTCTAGTTGTTCCAGGTGCAATGTGATGATCTTATGAGCTTGCTGGGACTTCACTGAAACTATTCCAATCCTTACTTTACTTTGAAACTTTCTGAAACGATCCAATCAATTCATTATGCAGGCTACTGTTTTTTGAGTGAGAGGGTGAGAATGGAACGGTATCAATTTGGATTTTATGGTTTGGATAACCTCTAAATAATTTTTAGAAACTTTGTAAATGATAACAATGGAAAACGCACGAGTAGAATGAGAAATGGGAGTTGGAAGCTTCAAATGTGAAACAATGGTGTTTTTTTTAGCAAATTCTGGTTTGGGAGAGTTTGAGAGGGTTTGAGGGCTTGTCGATTCGTGTTTTTCCTTGAAAATGGCCTCTCTATTTATACGCAAGAGGTTTGGGAGGTTGAAATAACCAAATTTGTAAGATAGCAAGTTATGGTTTGGTTGGATTGCAAGTGAAGATGCATGAGAGTTATGGTTCCAATGTGAGCATGGCCTGATTTTAGGGGTGCTTTGTAGGTTATAGATGGTTGCTTCTTGGTGCTGAGATGTTTTGAAGTCATAAGCAACGATGTATGGGCTCAAGGAGTGGACTTTTGCGATTAAAGCAACTTTATCAAAATGGCAATGTTAACTTTATGCCAAAAATGGAATGATGCATTGGACAAAGCTTTTAATCCTTGGATCATGGCTCAAAAGTGTGTGTAAAATTCTGATTATGGATAGATTTAGGAGCTTAGAGGCCTGCAAAGTGAGATTGTGCAGCATGGTTATGAGATTTGGCCATAAGGTTTTCACAAAAATGACCTAAAATTCAAGTTTGTCATGCCATCTTCATCTATTTGAAACTTCTAGCTCAAGTATGATAATTTTGCGTTCTTGGAAATTTTTGAAATATTGAATCAAGATCTACAACTTCATGTTGACCATTTTTTCTAAAACAAATGGGAACTTGGTGAAAATTGGCCAAGAAGTTGAGATGAAAAACTAACCAAAACTTGTTGAAAATTTTTCTAAGTGTTGGATAAAAATAATCAAAACTTCATGGGTCCATATCTCTTAATCTAAGCACTTTTTGAAGATCAACTCTCATTAATAAAGTTGTAGAATTCATTAATCCCTACAACTTTCATGTTGAAATTTTCTTTAAATCAACTTGGATCTTAGTGAAAAATGGCCATGAAGTAGTGACTTTGTTTAGAACAAAACACTTAGAAATTTTTCTAAGTGTTGTAAAATTTTCCAACTTTTGACTTTTGTTGACTTTTTTTTATTCTTGATGATCAAGTTTGATAGTTTTGAATATTTTATAATTCTTGATTTTTGAATTCCAATGTTGACCAAAAAGTCAAAGTTTGACTTTTATGTGACTGTTGACTTTTCATCAATTGATTCAATTCCTCAACTATCAACCACGTGTATCTTTGAAAATGTCTTGAGCCATATAATTAGGTAAAGATTTTTTATTTGATCTCTTGAGATCATGCTTCAAGCCATTAGGTCATGCACTAGGCCAGAAGTCAATGATCAATCATCTTCAATCAAAACCCTAATTTGGCAATTTTTGACCTTTGATGATTTGATGGATTTCCTTGAGGAATCATGATCAACCCTTTATAAAATGATGATTATCACCTAAAAAATTTTATGTTGACAAAAAATCTTGAAGTTTGACTGTATGTTGACCTCAGATGACTTTTTTACTCAATACAGTTGATTTTCAATCATCTGAGCCATTGACTGGGAAAACATGTGATGCAAGACTTGAAACTTGACATAAGAATTATTGAGGACCTATGATGAACCATGAGAGTAATTTGATACCCTTGCAACCAAATCTTCCTTGAGAATCACAAAACCTTAGTTGTAGACCCTTGCTTAGGAGGTGGTTTTGACCAGTCAACTCTTGAGTAGTTTTGAGCAAATAGGGACCTCATGAGAATGTATTGACGAAAACGGGAGGGAAATTTTTTGGGTACAACACATGGGTTGTTTCCTAGGTCAACAAGACGAAACTAGTAGAAAAGAATGCACCATCTATTATCTGAGCAATAAGTTCACCGATTGCGAGTCACAATATTCATTGCTTGAAAATACTTATTGTGTTTTAGCCTGGGCTGCTAAGAGTTTGCGGTAATATATGTTGAACCATATTACTTTGTTAATATCCAAAATGGATCCAATTAAGTACATCTTTAAAAAGCCTACTCTTATTGGAAGAATTGTTTGTTGGCAGATGTTGTTGTCTGAATACATCATTGAATACTGCACTCAGAAGGCTGTTAAAGGTTGTGTGTTGGCTGAGCACCTTGCTCACCAATCAATTGAATATTACCAGTCCATCAGGTTTTATTTCCTTGATGAGTATGTGATGTATTTGAAAGCTAAAAATTGTGATGAGACGTTACCTGAAGAAGGGCCATAACTGGATCCCATTGGGCTTAGTTTTTGATGGAGCATCTAATGCTTATGGTCATGGGTTTGGTGCAATTATTATCACTCCACGAGGTTTATATATTCCTTTCACTACAATGATATTTTTTGAATGTACGAACAATATTATTGAATATGAAGCTTGCGTTCTTGGCCTTGAGGAAACCATTGATCTTAGAATCAAGAACCTTAACGTATATGGAGATTCAACATTGATGATTAATCAAATCAAAGGAGAATGGGAGACTCGTCATCCTGGCTTGATCCCTTACAAATATTATGCTAGAAAATTGTTGGCCTTCTTCAACAAAGTTGAGTTTCATCACATTCCTCGATATGAGAATCAGATGGCAGATGCTCTGGCCACTTTGTTCTCCATGTACAGGGTGAATTATCATAATGAGATGCCTCATATAAGAATTAAGCATCTTGATAGACCTGCTCATGTGTTTGTAGCAGAAGAAATAGCATATGGCAAGCTTTGGTATCATGATATCAAGCACTTTCTTCAGACTCAAGAATACCCATTTGGGGCATCAAACAAAGGCAATAAAACTTGAAAAGGTTAGCTGGAAGTTTATTCCTCAGTGGATATGTTTTGTACACTCGGAATTATGACATGGTCTTGCTCAGATGTGTGGATAGATACGAAGTAGACGTGTTGATGTATGAAGTTCATAAAGGTTCTTTTGGTACTCATGCCAATGTATACTCAATGGCTAAGAAGAGGCTTAGAGAGGGTTACTATTGGTTGACAATGGAATCTGACCGCTACAAATTATGAAGAAGTGCCATAAGTTTCATATTTATGCTGACAAGATTCATGTGCCTCCAACTCTTAACAACATGATTTCCTCTCCATGACCTTTCTCTATGTGAGGCATTGATGTGATTAGTATGATAGATCCCAAATATTCAAATAGACATCAGTTCATCCTTATGGCTATTGATTATTTTACCAAGTGGGTGGAAGCGGCATCCTATTCTAACATGACCAAGAAGGTTATGGTTTGATTTATCAAAAATAAGATTATTTGTCGGTATGGAATACTAAGCAAGATTATCACTGACAATGGCTCAGATTTGAATAACAAGATGATGAAAGAGATTTTTGACAACTTCAATATTTAACATCACATATCTTCTCCCTACGGGCCTAAGATGAATGGAGATGTTGAAGTTGCTAATAAGAACATTAAGAAGATCATCTAGAAGATGGTTGTTACATACAAGGATTGGCATGAGATGCTCCCTTTTGCTTTGCATGGGTATTGTACATCCATCTGCAATTCAACAGGGGAAACCCCATTATCTCTTGTTTATGGCATGGAAGTATTGCTCCACTCCGAGGTTGAGATTCCATCATTACGAGTATTAATGGAAACCAATTTGTTTGAGGCTGAATGGTGTCAGAGCAGGTTTGACCAGCTGCATTTAATTGAAGAGAATAGAATGGCGGCCTTGTAACATGGCCAGCTATATCAGAAGAGAAAGAAGAAAGCATTTGATAAGAAGGTGAGACCTCATGAATTCAGGCAAGGAGACGTCGTGTTCAAAAAGGTATTGTCTTTCCACACTGATTCTAGGGGTAAGTGGACTCCTAATTATGAAGGCCCATATGTTGTTAAGAAAAACTTCTTTGGGGGTGTTATGGTTCTTATAACTATGGATGGTGAGGAACTCCCATGTCTGATGCAGTCAAGAAATACTTCGCCTACATAATAAAAGAATAGCTCTCTAAGTTGAAAATATGAAAGGGAGACTTAGACAAAAATGAGTATCTTGGTAGGCTGAAAACCCGAAAGGGTGGTCTAGGAAAAAGTTAGAGACATAAACAGAAAAATTCATCCCGGTAGATTGAAAACCCGTAAGAACAATCTAGGAAAAAGTTAGGGATTCATGGCAAGTAACTGCATCCGACAAGACTTGATCGCTTGAAGCCACAACTTTTCATCAGGAATTATCATCACTTCTTGACTGAAGCCTAAGCACTTAGTTCAAAGTTGTTATGGAGAATAACAACAATTATATTTAAATGTATATTTTACATGTATTTACTATTTTCTGAACTTTGTAATGATCCATAGAGTCACGCCATTTTCAGACTACCATTATTTTAATAAAGCTTGAGCCTTTGTCCAATTCTTTGCAAATTATTATTCTATTCTGCTTGCAAAGTTTCATTTATTATTGATAATAATTTTTTAAACAAAAAGGTTTAAACAACAAATCACACTTTTTGAAATTACAAAAACATTTTTACTTCGATTTGTGAATCTACTAAAAGGACTAAAAAACATTTGTTCAATGACGGTCAAATTTAGAAACACAGAACTTAGCCTTCTCCGACAGGTTTGATTTTTGTTGTCTTGTGGACATTTGAATTTCCCCTACAGCGGATTAATCTTATGGGTCTTGCAGATCTTCCCAAGTTTTCTATTGTAGATGGTTGAGAAAATATTTGGGTTTCCTTTTTGTACCATATTATTATTGGTTTGTGGCGCATGATTCCTTGTGGAGTTGTGATTCATCTCTCCCCAATGAAGTCTTGTTGCAGATTTGCTCATTCGAATATGTGTTTTTTCTCCAATCGGCTTGTAGATTATTCTCTCACCTTGTGTTGAGATTCATGTTTTTTCCCCCACGAAGTTCTTTTATCGTGGTATTATCCTCACAGAGTCTTATGACCAGCTTCAAGATGATATTTTTACCAACAAAGGTTACATGTTGGCTATCCCTAGCAGAATTAGCATGTTGGTTTTCCTCAGTATAGCTTGCATGAGTAGGGATCTTTAATAGAATTGGCATGTTGTTTTCCCCAGCGGTGTTTGGAAGATGTCTGGTGTTAATTATAGTATACTCATTTGGTTCCCTTTAATATAATTTTTGCGGCATTTTTTATATCCCCTCAGTGGATTGTTGTTTACATAAGGTTGTGCGCTGGATCTTTCCCAAGTAATATCTTTGGTTCCTATAGAGTTAAGCCTTGTAATAGGACTTTCATTCCTCTGTTGGTTGCTTTTACTCTCTAGCAGGATCTCCATTGCAGTGTGATTTACTCGAGTTCTTGGTTATACCCTGGTGTTGTCTGGTCATCCCCAACGTAATTTGTGTGTTTTTCTTGTTAGCATATGCATCATAACATGCATAAACACTCATTTATACATACATCATGCATAGATAAACTTATATTCGTGCTCATTTACATTTCTTAATGTTTATGACCAACTCTCTATGGTGTTATTTATCCCCTCTAAGAGTGTGTGTCTTTTTTGATACTTATCTCTATTAGAATGTCTCCTTAAGAAGAGAGTATACCTCTTTTAAATTCCCCATTGAGTTCGTTCCTCATAGAAGGATTTTATTTCATCATTCCTTCCTATTTAATTTAACTTGATGGAATAACTCCTGGTGAATTATTTCCTCAATGAATCGAGTCTTGATTGACCATTTCTCTCCAATTTGTTCATGGATTAAACTTTTCTCCTCAGCTGTTATTTTGGAAACCTATACAGGAGAATGCATTTATTTTGGACCCTTTGAAGACCTGGTATTCCTCAGCAGAATTCTATATATGATCTTTTCCATTAGAAGACAAAGAGATATTGTTTTCCCCAATAGTGTTTTTCTAACACTCTCTTGGAATCTTTACTTTATAGCAAGTTGTGTCTCTTTATTTAAGAAGCGTGTATATCCCCAGCATGGTAATCCATGGAACCAACAAGTGGATACCTCTCTATAATTATTCTCGACAGAGTTGTTGATAATTCTTGATGACTAATGGAATTTCTTCATTTAAGGAGCCTATGTTGCAATTTAACATATCCACATTATCTTCTGAGTATCCCCAGTAGTATTTTCTTGATATTTCTATTGAAGTCTATTGAGTTGGTAGTTTACCTTCATCTATCGAGTTGGTATTTCTTAATTTCTATCTTCGTCTATTGAGTTGGTAATTTATCATCATCTATTGAGTCGATATTTCTAGCTATTTTCTACCTTCATCCATTGAGTTGGTATCTTACCTTCGTCTATTGAGTCAGTATTTCTTGCTATTTTTCTACCTTCTACTATTGAGTTGGTAGTTAACTGATATCTACTGAGTCGATACTTCGACCGTCGTGTCTATACTGTTGGGCGCTTCGAAGACAAAAGGGTTTTCAAATTTGAAAGTTTGATCTTATCCAAAGAGACGCGTGGAGGCCTGAAGAGATTCGAAGAACATGCAGCAATGAACGTGGCGTTGTTTCAGTAGTTGACCGTTAGGGTCGAAATTTTTTAAGTATGAGTCTTAGAAATAGGATTTATGTGTTCACATCTTTGTACAAATTACTCTAAATTACTCAAAGTACCAGCGTTTGAGAAATGAGTTATGAGAATGTACACATGATGCACCATTTTTATGTTTATTACCATTCATTTTCAATTGAAGTTTTATACATTCCTTTTAAGTTTAAATCAAAATTATTTTTCATACCAGTCTTTTCTTTAAAGCGTTACATTACTACCTTCGAAGTAACAATCTCTATCGAAGAGATTGATAAAAAAAGATAAGAAATTGAACTAAACACATGTCCTTAGGATCAATCTGGTCTATCCTGCAAGTCACCAATCTTTTCTTTGATTTGGAAGACCAACAATTGATTACCAAATTTCACAGTAAATAAATTGGCACGCCCAGTGGGACCAGTGTCTAGTTCTTATTAGAATTTCTTTTATTTTTATCTATGATTTTCATATATTATTTGTTAACATTGTTGCATGAGATTGAGGAGTCAAAACTTAGCCAATACTAACGAACCTATACCAAAAAGGAAGTAAAATAGGAGAATGGTTAACCCACCCAGTAACAATGCAGAACAAGTTCCCCCTTCGACATGAGGAGGCGCAGTCGCTTCTAGTACAACCAAAGCCACACATTTGAACTGATGAACAATGGCTATACCTTCGACAACAAATTTGGTGTCATACCATCAAATACACAAAATATACCAACTATAACATCTGCAACTAGTCGGAGTCAACCTGTGACCCCAAGACCTAACGTGTCTAAAACTTATGCGCCAGGATTTTAGATCCCAACAATAAATCCAATATATGGCATGCCAATATCTTATATGGAAGGTGTTGTACCCCAAAATTTTCCCTCTCATTTTATCAACATTTCTCATCACAAGGCTCTTGGAACTCAAGACTAAGCTAGGGTTTGCTCTGCTCAAGACATCTCCTTGCACTGTTAACCTAAAATTAGGGTTTGAGTTTGCATAGGGATTTTTGGACCTTCAATGCCCAAATTGACTTTAATACTTCATATTGGACTCATAAGTTTGCCCATACCAAGTTTCAAGCCTTGAATCAAATGTTTGCCCAGTCAATTGGACAGTTGGCCTAGAAATCAACTGTATTGGGGAAAAAGTCGATTGTGGCCAATTTATAGTCAAACTTCATGAATTTTGACCCACATCAACATTATGAACTCATTTGAACCATTTGATCAAGTTTGGACCACAATTCCACAAGAAATTTGATCAGATCACCAAAAGGGCAAAATGGTTATTTTTAGGGTTTTGACTATACAAAGGCAATTTTTGACTGTTTGACCTAGCCAATGGCAAATCAAGTTCAACCATGGACTCAAGGAATCAATGGCATCATCTTGACTTATTCAACAAGTTCAAAAGACCTAAAAATGCATTAGATTGACAGATGAATTTTTCAGTCAACTGATCAAAATTTGACTGTACATTGAAAAGTCAAACTTTGACTTTTTGGTCAAAATCAAGTGCCAAGGGTCATGTTTCATCAAGATGTTTCAAATTATGAAACTTTTTCATCAAGAAACCCAAAATGGCAAATTAGGGTTTGAAATTGAAAAAATTTCATAACTTAGAAATTTTCTAAGTTATGAAATTTCCTTAATTTTTCCTAACTTTGTCCCACATTTTCACTAAGATGCAAATGGATTCAAACGAAACTTACAACATGAAAGTTGTATTCTATCACAAAGTCTACAACTTTGAATCACAAAGTTTTCTCAAAAGAAGCTTGGATCTCAAGTTATGATTTTTGGAACAAGGGTACTTAAAACTTTTAACTTAGAGAAATTTTGCCCTAGTTTAGGCAGGATTTTGACCCATCTTCTTGGCCATTTTTCACATAGTTCCACTTGGAATCTCAAGTTGCATTTCAAAGATGGATTATAGTACATATTGCAAGCTTTACAAATTGTCCAAGAACTCCTCAAACACATTTGTGGTTAGGGGAATCGAATGCTTGAAGTTGGCAAAAACTCACTTTGTAACCATGGCCAATACATGTTCATACCACTTGCAAAATCTGACCAAACTAGCTTAGTACATAATTACAGGTCTCTAAACCCTTCAACACTCAAAAATTGAATGCAAATACATTGGACATTGGTCTTATTCTGACCATTAGAGCTTGGCGCAATGGATTAATCCATTTTTGGCATAAAGGTTGCACTTCCATTTTCATAAAGCATAACTTTTGCAAATTTGTTTCTCTTGAGCATTGGACCAAGCCTTTTGCTGAAAACAAAGTTCCCTAATCTCAGGCATAGTACACCAACTATGTGCATGCTTGGAGCTAGCCGGTACAGGCCATAACATGGTCACTTCTCACTTTTACTTCAAAAACAAGTCATTATGCCAAAAGTCAAGAACTCACATATCTGATAAAATCAACTCAAGCAAAGTTTTCAAACAAGTTGGACACGTCCTTGTAAGCCAGAAACACAAGCCTTTCACCTCTAAAACACCCTTGAATACCAAAACACCAAAAACTTGCAAAACAGGGCAGTTGCTGCAACTTGAGTGCCATAGCTCATTTTGCTCGTGCGTTTTGCTCCTTTCCACTTCAAACACCTTCCGTTCAACTCACTCAAGCTATCCCAAACCTCCATTGCCAACTATAACTCCATTTATAGTGTTCACCATTTATGTTTCAAGCTTATGAAGGTTGACTTCTAGAGGTTGATTCAGACCATTTCAAAATAAACTAGGCATTGGGAAAGCTTCAGGGAACATCAAGCAAGCTCAAAAGAACCTCAGGCCTCACTGAAAGTTGTTGCATTGTCCAACTCGTGTCCAGCTGAAACAGGTTTTTCATGAACTTCAATCTCTCTATTTAGGAACATTTAGCCTTAGGTTTGTGAATAAAAGATGTTGTACTCATTGCCCTGAAACCATACATATGCCCAGTTTTCATTTATATTAATCGTGCTAGGAGAATTTCATCCATGAACATGTTGAAAAAGTTAGGTTAGATTTTAGGGCCAGAGAAATTCTTTCTGGTCTTTGAGAGTTAGATTTAATATTTTATATGGTTGAAAACGTTGTTTGATGCTCTACAAGTTTCATGTTTTGAGTTTTGTCAAAAGATCACGTATACAGGATCTAGCATTTGAACCAGGCACACGCATTTACAAAGTCTGAAGGTTGAAGATGAAGCTGGCTTGGGCTGGGCCTGGTCTGGCTTGCTTCCAACACCTCCCATTTTCATCTTTGCACCCCTGGCCCAATTTATTTAGACTTTGTTATTTTTTCATTTTTATTTCATTTCTGATTTTATTATTGTATCCCCAAATATAAAAAATGCTTAAAAATATTTTCACATTTTTTTTTACATTTATTTGGCATTTTATTCTTTTCTTTCTAATATTAAAAACACTTTTAATACTTTTTATTATTTGTTTAAATCTAAAAAATAATGTAAATAATACTTTTATTTTCATTTCTTACTTTTATTCACATTGAAAATATTTTCTTGAATATACTTTATTTTATATATATATATATATATATATATATATATATATATATATATATATATATATATATATATATATATATATATATATATATATATATATATATTATATATATATATATATATATATATATATATATATATATATATATATATATATATATATATATATATATATATATATATATATATATATATATATATATATATATATATATATATATATATATATATATATATATATATATCTATATATATATATATATAATATATATATATATATATATATATATATATACTATATATATATATATATATATATATTATATATATATATATATATATATATATATATATATATATATATATATATATATATATATATATATATATATATATATATATATATATATATATATATATATATATATATATATATATATATATATATATATATATATATATATACACCACACACATATATACTTTATTTTATAAAAAAACATAGAATAAAATATAAAAATAGCATATTTTTATTTTTATTGATATTTTATATTAAAAAAACACTTTTCTCAATTTATTTTTATTTTGTACATATTAATATATTTTTGTATATAAATAATAAATAATATCATTTTCTTAAAGAAAATTAGGGTTTACCCCTTTAATAAAAATAAAATTAATCCTTTTTATTTTATTTATTCCTTTATATTTCTTTACATTTTAAAAATACTTTGCATACATAAAAACTTTTTTGCATAATACATTTTTATTATTTAATATTTACTTATTGTGTTTATTTAAGTATTGCCTATTTAAATATTATGCATTGTAAATTCAATTTGGTTGTAATAATTTAGGGTTTTAATTTCTTGCAAAATAATCCCTTATTCAAAAATTGTACCCCCTCCCTATATCAAGTTGTAATAGCTTAGATTTATTTTTACGCACTTAAATGCTTTCAATTATGCCATGCTTAGAGAACTAGGGTTTGTATGCAAAAATCAAAACCAACAAAGAAGTT